>JAOEHX010020673.1:11938-23353 GCA_025448015.1 Bolborhynchus lineola | reverse complement strand
AAGTGTTTCAAACATATTTGCATTGCTTAATTATATTTCTGTTTAAGAATCCCTCATTACTGTTGCTTATTTGAGGCTCACAAACTATGGTAGAAGTCCCATGCTGGTCATTACAGATATTTCCTCTGTGTAAGGTAAAAAAAAAATCAAGCATAAATCATTGATGGCATAATCATTTATAAGATTAAAAAAATCAATATCTGCTTCATTTACTTGGAATAACATCTTCATGAAGGGTGGAAGTTAGTGGGAAACTACTAAACTGTCCATGGATTAATGCCAAAGTTTAGTATTCCTGTTTGATTTTTATTTTGGCCCTTCTGAAATGTTGACTGCTTGTGATCATTTTCCAGCTCTGCTCTCAAATATCTCTTTTATGAGCTCTCTGTATTCTACATGGAGCACTCATTAAGTCCCATACCAGTACTCCCCCAAGGCTTTTCTCATCTGGATTTTGGGGGTTTTTTTTTGGGTTGGTTTTCGGTTGGGTTTTTTTTGTTGGTTATTTTATTTTTTTTTTTTTTTTTTTTGTAATTACATTTGTGTATTAAAGATTACCATGTTTTCTTTCTCTACTGATAGAAATTCTCTAGTGAAGGATAGTATTGAAGGCCTCAGCTCTGCAGTAAATTGCATAATCATTCCATGATAATTACAAGAGGAGTGGTGAGGACTATTCAGAGGTTATTGTGTGTTTTATGCCGAAAGAAAAATCAGATTTTATATCTATGTTAAGGAATATGCAGCACCAGCTGATTATAACGTCCTCTAATGCTTCAAAGGGTCATGTTTATTTTACTTCACAGACATGAGTAATTCATTGACAGTAATGTAACTACTTGTGTCCACTTCAGATTGCTTATTCAGAAATGGAAGTTTGTGTCCTCAGTTGCAGTATAGTTCCTTGGAGGAATGTTTTAACTCACCTTTCTTCTGTCAGTGCAATGAACCGTAAATAAGCCCTATATTTGAAGAACTCTGTCCTTCAAGAAAAGGAAACTATGCCTTTAAAGAAAAGGGAACCGTATCTTCTACTTTCAGTGGATACATGTTTTACAGCCAGGATATTTTAAACCTTCTATTAGGTTTGATTTTGGTTTTTGTTGGGGTTGTTTTTGCTTTTTTTTGAGGGGGGGTGGGGAATGTGTGTTTTGGGCTTTTTTTAAAGCAATGTAGAAATGATTTTGCTCAGTGAATTAAAAATACTGGTGTTTTGCTTTGCTTAAGAGGGGTCATTCTATGTGTTGCATGAATAGCTGGAGGAGAGAGAATGCAAAGAGTAGTAGCTTTTATTCCTTAAACTTTTAATTTTTTTTAAATATTGTTAAAGATTAAAATGTTTGCCAAAAAGATTAAACTCCACTAAAGCTTCAGTAGATTGAAGTGAAGATGAGTTTTAATATCTAAGATTATCTTTTGAAATTTTATTTATTTTTTGTTAAGTATAGCTCTGTCAGCTAAATATAGTTCAGATTTTTACATTTTTATAGACAAGTGAGTTCCCTGCAGGCACATTGTCTCTCTTCAGTGATTTATATAGTTTGAATTATAGGGGATGATAAGCATTTGCTGTTCAATAGTGTAGTTAATGCTCAGCCCCCTGGGTAGCAGAGCAGTGAAGCATTTTCTACTCAGTGGTAGTTCTGCAACAATCAGCAGCAGTGTGGCTCTATCACAGTAAATTTACATCAGTACACTTCATCCTCAGGGAGCTGAACATTCACACAACATAACCTAAGGAAAACAATTAGAATGGACGTTTTCCAGTCTTTTTGGGTGGCACAACAGGAGAAGTTTACTGTTGCAAACCATATCAGAAACAGAAATCACAGATAGTACAACATGAAAATTATCTAACTTCTATTGTCTCTCCTTTTTTCCCCTCTAGCATAAAAAAATAAATAAATACTTGGACTAGAAAGTTTCTGGAAAGCTGAAAGTTGAAAAAGTTGTGGTATTGGCAGACCCATTGCAGTTCTTGTGCGGATGCCAGAGGCTCTGGAACAGCTCAGAGTCCTTCACTACCATGCTTAGGAGGAACCTCCTCTATCAGGTAGGTGAGTTTACAGGCACTGTAGCTATATAACACTTCTTTTCCTGTGATTATGATGAGAATATAGCAAGGGCTGCATCAGCCAAGCATTAATAGCTCTTCTTTTGTAAGCTATATTTCTTCAGTATGCCTGAAAGCATTTTATAGAGGAAGCCAATATCATTAGGGATCAGAAACACAAGTAGTGTGCTCCTTTATTCTTCCAGTTGCAGGGAATGATGAAGGAGGAAATATGAGTTCAATACCTGGCTCCAAGCCTGGTGTCACCAGCAGAATTTTGGGCTTTTTGATCATGGCTTGATTTACATGACACCAGGCCTGCTGGCAACAGACATGGTACATTTGTCTCAAAGGAGAAAAAGGATTTTGCACAAGAGTTAGCTAGACTTGTTGGGAAAGCTTTAAACTGGATTTGAAGGGGGAAGGGGATAAACCCAGGCTCCGTAGATGTAAGCCTGGGCAGCACATCAATGTTTGAGAGGCACTGTGCTAGCAAGGTCTTTTGGTCTACCATCTCAGTGGAGGTAGGGGATGGAGATCTGTGTGGTAGCAAAGATGCAAGGGTTATCGATGTGTTAGAAACCATGGAAGTGCCTGAGTATAATCATGTACGAATTAGGGCTTCTGCCTGCTTGTTCTTGGTGGCATCAATAGCCCAGATGAAGTGCATCTACTCCTTTGCACCCATGTGGACAAAAAAACAGAAAGAGCTGGAAGCCATTGTGCAGCAGGATAACTATGACATAGTTGCTAACACAGAAACATAATGGGCTGACTCACACAACTGGAGTGCTCAATGGATAGCTATAAACTCTTCAGAAGGGATAGACAAGAAAGGAGAGGTGGTGGGGTAGCCATGTATGTTAGGGAGTGTTTTGGTTGTCTAGAGTTTAATGGTGGTGACAATAGGGTTGAGCATTTATAAGTAAGACTCAGAGGGAAGTCCAACAAGGCAGATATAATGGTGAAAGTCTGTTATAGACCACCCAACCAGGATGATGAAGCAGGTGAATTTTTCAATACAAGCTGGGAGAAATCTTATAATTGCAAGCTCTTGTTCTTGGGGGGGAAATCAACTTACTAGATACAATAGAGCAAAACAATACAATACAGCAGAGAAGGAATAGCTTAGGAGGTTCCTCAAGTGTGTGGACACACAGTTTTCAGTTCTTGGATAGGTAAGGAGGGGGATCAGTAGAACTGCTACCTGGGACTTCTGGAGTCCCCAGCAGGGCAAGTATCAGTCTCTTCTCCCAGGCAACAAGTGATCAGGCAAAAGGAAATGGCCTCAAGAGTCACCAGAGGTTTATATTGGATATTAAGAAAAATTTCTTCACCAAAAGAGTTGTAGTTGTAAAGCACTGGAAATGGCTGCTCAAGGAAGTGATTGAATCTCTGAAGATAGTTAAAAGATGTGTATATGTGGCACTTATGGACATGGTTTACTGGTGGACTTGGCAATGTTTGATTTAACAGTTGGTCTCCATGATCTTAAAGGTCTTTTCCAACATGAATAATTCCATGATTCTAGCTTCTTATAAAAAATGGTGAAGCCAAAGCAGAAAGAGGCTCCAGGAGTTGGCCACAGTAAACAGCAAGACTGTGACAGAGTAAAAAAATACAGCAGAGGTTCCCAGGGTGTGTTGCTTAATGTTGTAACTGCTACAGTCAGCACTGCCCTCTCTCTCTGAAGTGCACCTGGAATTCTCAGGCTGCAGTGCAGTCTGCAGTGAGAATAAGGACTGACAAAGTTATTTTTTCTCTTTCAAGATATAAAAGGTGAGTCAGAGGAATCTACCGCAGGCAAGATGAGCTTCAGCCTAGAAAAGACAGCAGCTAAGTGTGAGGTGGGATTTCTGTAAGTACTCCATCCCCATGGATGCTGCTGTGGTTATGAGAAAAAATGATTGCAATGAACTGAAGAGGTGTAACTCTGCTTTGGTGACAGGGAATCTATATGTAATGACCATTAAACCTACACTGCATTTTTAAAGCTGACTGGTCATACAGTAGAGAGACAGCAAGCATAAACATAGGTACACTTAAGTGCAGCTTTCAGGGCCCTCATATCTCCACATTTGTACATTTGATAGCAAATTACCACACCAGAGAGACCAAACAGGTTGTCTGCAAGAAGGCTTCAAGCTGAGAGGGCACATCATGTTTCCCAAAGATGCCTGTGTTATGCTTTGTGCTTGCCTGCCTGCCACAGCGTGGAAACAGTGTAAGGACATTGTGAAGAGCCTCAGAAAAGCTAATGTTGACAGGCAAGAGAAGATTGAGAAAAAAAGCATGATTTATGCTGAAGTCATGAAGACAGAGCTGCTAACATCCCCTGGCTATGGTGGGAATGCAACCCTACCTTGTGGTTGCAAATAATTAAAAAGCAGGTTGGTAGCAGTAGAATTGGGACTGGTTTGGAATCAGCATAAAAATTAGGAGCTGCAAAATTTTCAGAGAACAAGAATCTGATTCATAACAGGGCAGGGGGTCGTTTTAAGAAAGAAATGGCTGATTGGCTGAGAATCATGAGATCCCAGATGAGCTGCTTCAGTCAGTGATCTGAGGGGCATGCAGTCAGCAAGGCATCAGTGTCATTCCCTCACACCCATCCTGCATCTGACCTTAAAGCAGGGACACTGAAAATAAAGTGAGGAGGACTACTTACATAAAGCCTGGAATGAACCCTATAGAACTGACAAAGATAAATCTTACCCAGTAAAAAAGTGTGGCCTGTTTGGTCACTCTAGTCAAGAAAATAACAATTGTGTTCTAGTCCTAGGACTGTGAAACTGAAATGGAAAAATAAAAGAAATATGAATAAAATCAAAGGGAAAAATGAAAAGATCACTCTTAGAATCAAAGAGATGAAGGGGCACTAAACTAATAGCAAACCAGCCTACTATGAGGCAGAATAATAATCTCAGCAACTTCAGGGTTCAGGTAACTTACCCATTCAGTCACCCAAAGCTAAAGGCAGGTCTCTGGGGGAGAGTGGTAGCAATATTTGGATAATTTCAATAGTAATATCAGAAGGAATTTGATAATAATGAAGGGTTCATTGGGTCAGGATTCAGAATCTGTTGTCTCAGAAATAGGAGAAGAGTAGCTGTAGAAGGAAGAATATTAATGTTGTAAGTCTCAGTGCACGTGTGTAATGCAAAGAATCTGTATTGCTTTGTCTCTCATAAAACATTTACTTCGGCTGTTGCCTCTACCCTCTTTCCTGCATCACAGTATACCTAAGGCAATAGGAGTGAGCTGTGGAGTTACATGATGCAAATAAAGGTGAAGGTGCCCCACAAAATATCTATTACAAGTGATACTGTGGATAGTTGAAGAAGGGGATGTCTTCAACAGATAGGAAAAAATGTTTCTTTAAAATTTGTGTGAGAGAGAAATCATTGATTCAATCAGAATGGCACTGAAAGACCACTTCTACAGGCCATTTCCAGAGCAGAATCACATATGGAAACAATTTTCAATAACATGCTGTAAAATACATTCCAGGGAATAACCCCATGATGGCAGAGACTGAACTAGATAATTTAATAAGCCTTCCATTCCTAATTTCCCTCTGCCTGTATTATTTAAGATGAAGCCACATAATTTTATGTTCTCTATAGCTTTTGAATCACCCAATATCTTCTAATTTACAGCTTGAGCTGTGTATAACAAGCTCCAGGTTGCATGAGGAAGAAAGGCACCCTAATAATAACAGCAGATTTCAGATATGACATTGCCAACTCCAGACCCTGATTTTATTTATTTAGTTAGTTATTTTGTTTGTAGAATGAAATATACTGATAAGAAATATCTGCAGTGTCCAGCCACCCCTTGGGCATTTATTAAATCCTCTTATTAAGAAAGTGCAGAGCAGTAACAGTGATATAAAAATAGGGGGCAAGATACAGAGAAATGAGGGGAAAAAGGTTTGAGTGAGGCTACCTCATTTCTTAAGTGTGAGCATTGAGAAGAGGTGCTGTTGTATTATCAACTGGGCTGTATATTCTATGCAGCTATCAAGGACTGTGAACACTACACAGCCTCTGATGGGCAGTGTGTAACTTTCAGAGGTCTGCAGTCTTTCGCGTATTGTGAATCTTGAGAGCACCTTTCTTCAGAGTACTGCTGAATTTCTCATCTGTTGTCAAGCTAAATCTTTGACAAAAAGTTTGATACCTGAAGCTCTATCTTGGGAGTACCTAATACCTACAGGTATTTGGTCTCATCTTACCTAACCATAGATATCTAAATCTTAAAATGAGAAAAATCATCTTCTGAAGGTACTGCACTCTCTTTTGACTATTCTAACCATACAAAATAGACAGACACAAGCAGTTCCAGAGGCCAGTTTATCCCACATGTCTGTCATATGAGGAATGACTCGAGATGGCTGAGAGTAAAAATTACGCTTCACAGTTTAGTAGATGAAGTTTGACGGGATGAATATCAACCAAAACCAGAATAATTCATTTTTTTTTTTTTCTTAGAAAAACAATAGGATTCAAGGCTTCAACAGCCTGAATTCTTACTGGTGCAAGCATGAGGAAAATTGTAAAACTGCTGGAAATATTTGTAAAAAGCTTTCAAAAATACTTTGATGTATGCAAGAATACTGTTTTGGGAAGATGCCTTTCAACAAGAAGCTGTCAGGTGAGACTGCTGACTGTTTTGTTAATGAACAGCACAGTCAGAGGAATGAATGTGATATGTTGATAGGTGAACTAATTAGAAAGAGAGATCTATGAGATCATAACTGTCATACCAAAAGTACCAGGAGAAATGCTTCCCACCTCAAACTGTATTCACTGTCACACTGAATGCTACACTTTTCAAAATGGTAGCAATAGAAAGCAAAGAAGGACCAGAATTGCATTTAATTAAAAATTCATATCCAGAATTTTCAACAGATGGGGCAGGAGGAGGTAGAGTAAGCAGCCAAGTAATGTATTTGTTTGTAATAATTCTGAATGTGATATAATTTTCTATTTTTATTTTAGATTTAAATAGTGTGGGAACTGATTGTGAATCAGTAAACATAATAGATTATAAATAGATCTTCATTCTAGATGTAACCTCAGGTTTTGGAATAACTAGAAGTTTAATGCTTGTTTTCAGGACATAATTGTTTCACCTGGGATTCTACAAGGAAGTCTGTTTCACTAGGAATGTGTCAAACTCAGGCATGGCAGTGTTGGCTCATAATGAATTAAATATCAAAAAGCAGCTGGAAATACTGCTCAGGTTGATTTTTCTACCAGCAAAAGCTTGATAGGTCTGTCTTAATAATACAGTTGAACCTGAAACAGGGTAATTATACATATCTATGATAGGCTTAATCCCGTAAAATACAGAACACACAAACTCTAACAAAGCAATGAACAGTTTATTTTAAGAATGTGTTTATATCTGGACTGTTCAGAAATATTATAATTTTGGTGGCAGACAGCAGTAACTACCCATACCAACCTTGCAGAGGTTTCTGTGCAATGATGTGGAAAGGCCATATTCAGTGTCTTGTGGTTTTGGATCAGTTTGAGTTAAAACTCATTGTAAAGAACTAAATGTACAGTCAAGAAAGCAAGCCAGCTTATCTAACCACTTAACAGCATTGATTAAAGTCTCAGTATAGGCAGTACCTGGACTAAGGTTTGCCAAAAAGAGATTGCATGTTGATTACTGGTGCCCAAAATGTCTTTACAATAACCTTTGTGGTACAATAAAGATCAGGAATGGGGGTTTGCATTAAAATGAGTTTGAAAAGACTTTCAGAACTGTGTTTATTGCTAAACTTATTCCGGATATACACTCAACCTCAATCCTAATCTTACTAGAGAAATGACTTAGACTAACCTAAGGCAATAGAGCTCTACCTGTAGGGGCTTAATGGGGAAATAAAACCTGCATGGTCTTAACATTGTTTGTTATTCCAGTCTGGAACATCAACTGGAGAAGCGCTCAAACAGCTAAATTTGTAATGGAAAAACTTGTTGTATATTCATTTGTCTTCAGCTGGAGCAGTATGCAGTTGCCACATGGAACACTGCAGGCTTCAGAGGCCTTCAGTGAATGTGACCTGGTCAACTACTCGTATAAAGGAAAGGATCAACATTATTTATTGACAGGATAGTACTTCATACATTCATGTTATGTGGCAATGGTAAAGAGGGTCTGAGATATTTATTTCCTTTTTCATCTGAAAAGCAGACCAGAATTTGAGGTATCAAAAAAAAGGCAATTGATCTGTACTTGCAAATTATGTCTTCACCTTGAACACAATACTAGATGTTATTAAGGTCCTTTCCAACCCTTACTATTCTATGATTCTATGAAATACTTTGACAGTGCAATGGTCCGACTGGGCTGTAAACTTGACTTTGATCAAGGTAGTTTGATACTGATCAGCCTTCAGCTGTAATGCTGCAACAGTCAAAATGATCAAATGTCATGTTACACAGGTATGTTTTTTCAGGCATATTATTTCTATGAGAAATCATCACAGAGAAACAAAGCAGACTGATGTAAACATTTATCATGCTTAATTTCTTTTTTCGCCTTCTGATGCATTTGTATTGAGTTATATTTTTAACATTTGAAAATGGCTGAGAAATACATGGTCATTTTTGACATTGTGTGAACATTGTTTTTTCTTTTTCAGTCCTCTTAAATGCACTAATAATGTAAGCAAAGAACTCAAAACAGATATTTCAAAAAAAGGCAATACCCGCAGTGTTTCTTTTGAATTCAATTATATACTGAAACTTATCTCTGAAATCCAGTAAGCTCTCTAAATTCAATGGGGACTTTTATCACTTACTTTAACAAAGAGAGTCTTTAAACCCTGCCAGAATTCATATTTATAAATAAGACACAATCATCTGTCTTCTCCTAACTTCCAATCTTATAGTGCTGGCAACTGTGTCCATTTCCAGTGTAGCAGAATGGCTTTTCTGTGGCTTACCAACTCTAGATACCATTTGCAGCTGATGAACCCAGCAACCACATCAACTGATACATATACTTGCATAAATAAGTCTTTTGCATCTGCTGTAACATGAAGATTTATCCACAGTGGAAAAAAAAAATAGAACATTTGTTTGGTTTTCACCAGTATAATTTACAGTGCATTTCTACAACTGGGCACATTTTGAAAGGTATTTTAGTTAATGTAAAGGTACAAGTGTCTCATCCATACTACCTTTTTTCCTGCATCTTCAGCATCCTAATTTTAAGACTTATTTTACTTGAAAAGCAAAAAAGTTTTCAGTTCTGTCTTTAACTTGGAAAGAGATGTTCTCAAGAGTCATGCAATTAAAACTTGGGTAGTGATTTACCTTAATACTCAAATGAATTTTGAATTATATGATTCACTTTCATGTTCAATATATATATGAGTAAACATAATCAGTATGGTTGCTTAAAATAGTCTATTTTCAGTAGGAATTACAGCAGCATTGAAAATTTATCAATGGACATGTGTTACTCAGCCAAGTAATCACCATAGTCTTTTTTAGGCACTTAATGGCATTAAATCTTCACATATTAGATTCTGACTAACAGAGTCTGGACAAGCTCCTTATGCAAAGAATATAAACCATGTTAATTGAAAAATCCAAATGCAAACTCATTAGCTTAAGACTATATAGCAGAAACATGAAAGCAGTTATATTTTCCCCTTAGGATGACATCTCCACAATTACAAACCAAGCTTGGGAAAATATGCTTAGGAGGCACTACTTTCGGATGAACTGATTAAGAATGTTCCATTTATCTTGTGTGCACCCAAGTGAACATTAGTATTAGGGCACAAAAAATGAGATAATTTTTAAGTCCTATTCGCAGTTTGTTCAAGTGGTTAGTTTGGTTTCAAGACAGTGTTTCAAACTCAGGTTGGACGCATTTTATTCAGTATAATTTTAGAAGATGATAGAAATGCAAACAACTCCTGAGAGTATGTCATATCACCTAAAGGGGGAATTCAGATGTCCTCTTTTAATTAAAAGCACTGAATTAGAAAAAAATAGAGACCATAGAGATTCATTTAAATGCTTCATAAAAGATTCAGAAATTATGGTATTAAGACTATTCTTGTAAACTATTCAAGAGTAAGAACTGAAGTATTTTCTGTGCTGCATTTACAGTTGCTGCAGCGTCATGTCTTTTGTATTAAATATCCATGTACCCATCAAAGCAAATCCCATTGCTTACGTTAGTGCTTCATTTTGTCATGATGTTTTGCCACCTGATAAGGATTGATTGAAATCAGTAAAATTACCTCAGAAGTAATTGCCGCTGATGTATCATCTGTTCAGGATCTGAAAATATATCCATGCAAATATTACTGCAGAGAATAATGTTTTCTATTCTATCTAGTGAGCAACAATATTAAAAATAAAGTTGTATAGCTTCAGATCTAGCCCTAAGCATGTAAGATTTTACAGCAGACTTTTCCATTGTAATATTAAGGGTCAAACTGCCATTGTTCAGGGCAAATACATCAGTGCAGGCCTCATGGGTCCTTACTCCTATGAATGAGGGAAGAATCAAGTGAGCTTTTGTAATTAGGAAAATATCGCTAGCTGAACTGCCATAATACATTGCATGCATATGTATATATGCATTATTCAGATGTAGAAATCAATTTACTTGATCACTTCACAGAATGTATTAAAAAGATGTGTGTGAAATTTTACCATGAGTAGATACATTGCTTTGCTTTTGCTTAATATAACATCATTAATTTATTCATTCTCTGGTGCTTATCAAAATACATGGCAGTCAGACATGAAGTGACTGCTGCTTAGAAAACACCACTTAAATTAGCCAGTATTCCTAGTGAGAAAGCACTGAAGTCTCATTATTTTGAATTCAGTACCTACATTTCTACTTTGCTCACAGCGTTTCTAAGCTTGGGTGTTACTATGTTTTGTTTTCTATTGGGAAAGAAAATATTTTGTCTAGCTTGAAGACTTATGTTTCTATGAACTTTTTATGACTTAATCATTAGAAACAAACTGCTTCATGATCTCTGTTACTTGATGCAAGTCTGGGTTTTTTACAGTCTGTTTCATTAAAGGAAATAGAAATATCTTGCTGGCAAGCCGGGGAAAATACTTTTGTAATCATTTAGTAGCTGTAGAAAATGGCTTGTCTGAACCAAGCTCTTGAAATTTAAGCAAACAAATTTGACTAGTTTTTGTTTTGAGACAGGCCATTGTTGAGCAGTGTTCATGCTAATGAGATTACTGTCTTGCTCCTTGTCCCTCAGTCTGTCCCTCAGTGTGTGAGTTGTTGTGGTTTAGGCCGTAAATCAGCCACACAGTTTGCTACATGGAGAATCGAAAGAATGCAACTCCCAC
>JAOEHX010020671.1:0-14861 GCA_025448015.1 Bolborhynchus lineola | reverse complement strand
TAGTAATTGCCAAGAGTATGCAAAGTAATAGACTGACAAGAACAGCAAAGATGTACGTCTGTTTTTTTTCACTTGTATGTATGGAAATGTTTCCTAAAGCTTAACTTTCTTCCCCCAAAATCTAGAAAAAAGACAGGTTTTCATTAAAAAAAGGCTAATGAAGGGAGACACAACTAGCAGAGTTTTAGGCAGGCGGTTATACTGATAGGTAAGAGCGTGTATTGAAAATACCTTTTAAAATTTGAGTGCCTCTTGATGATTCCAAGACAGCTTTTCACTCTTTCAGACCCTCAATTTTGTAGAGCATTCTATCAGTTGCAAGGAGAAACTGAATAAGAAGAACAAAAGTGGAGCAGCTTTCACTGATGATGGGTTTGCTATGGGTAAGTTTCGGCATGCTGACTAGCCTTTGGCTAAGGCAACATAATGGATATTTGCAAGAAAAGGGTTTTCTGCTTGTATTTTGTGTGTTCCTGTAATTAAACATTCCATAATTTAAATTTGGGTTGCCTTGGCTTCAGCACAATGGATTTAAGGGCATTCAGAATCTCCTAAGCATGGAATAGCTGTGTATGGGAGCAAACCGATTTGTTGTATGTTGATGCTCCCCCATTTCTTTCAAAGCTTGCGGATCTCAGCAGATGCGAAGGTATGCAAGTCTTTGGGTAAGTTATGAGGTTTTCAAAAATTGAAGCTATTGAAGCTTTTTCCTTTATTATAATTTTTTTTCCCTGTTAGATTTAATTGTAAATTAATTGCAATTTAAATTTTGTGTGAGAATTATCAACATAAGCTGATCCATCAAAAACATTCACAAAACATTTTACAAATTGCATGTTGACTTTGGTACATGGTTTGTTACTGACTACAGGTGTGGCTTACATCCTGAAGCTTTTGGATCAATACCAGGAGTTTGATTCTCTGCACTGGTTCCAGTCTGTTAGAGAGAAGTATGTGAAGGAAATAAGAGCAGTAGCTAAGCAACAGAATGTGCAGTCCACAAATCAAGATGAAAAACTACTACAGACTATGAACCTTACCCACAAGCGACTGGAAGTTTGTTTACAGGTAGAGAGCATGGCTGTAGTTATCTGTTCTGTATTGAGTTCTGCACTTACCCGTTACAATTCAGGCTTCTGATGAAGCTTGTTAAGAGCAAAAACAGAGCATGGTCTTGGGGCAGTTAGTACCAAAAGAGTGTAAAGACTCAAGGTGTATAATCCAGTGAGGACATTGTGTTTATGATATTTGAGTGAGGCAGGAACTTGACCTGGTTGACTGGAAGTCTTTGTCCCATGGAGTTTGAAATCAAATATAATGCAACTAAAACCTAAATGCTTAAATAGAACAACTTTTTGGTTAAATTTCTTTTAACAAAAATTTTACGTAACAGTGTGATCCCCTAAGCATTTCTTAGGATCATAGAACGGTTTGGGTTGGAAAGGACCTTAAGATCATCCAGTTCCAACCCCCACTGCCACAGGGAATGCCTTACACTAGACCATGTTGCTTGGCTGTTAATTCTGAGCTGCTAAGTTGAATGATGCGCTAGCTGTTAAATAGAAGAAAGATACATTTGGATTCTGAAACACAGTTCAGGTTTCATCAGTGGTGCAAATGCTTTTCATCTCGCTCTGCCTTTGATTTAGAGTGGCTCTTGGGCAGACATATAGCTGTCTGTTTATAAATAACCTGTGATGATGGTGATGTGTAAAAGCGCATCTGTTGAAATAGATAAAGCCCTATGTGTCCTCATGACGCCCATGAATATGCACTGTTTGGTCTTCTGCTGTTAAAAAACCCCACATTGCTGAACCTTGTTCAGGAGCTGATCAAGCTTGTGGCTGTTTAAATTGTTGTCTGGCATGATTTTCCATGAGCAAATTGCTCCAAATTCTCACTGCTGTTACAAACCTCATTTTCAGCCTCAGTAGTGACAGGTTTTTATTGCACCGATTCTGCTTTGCTTAAATTACCCTTTTAAGTTTTTGGCTGACGTCTGCTTTGTAAAATGCATGGAACAAGGAATGAATGGAGGAAGATTATATTTCTTTTGAGAGTGTTTAAGTCATTTAGAAATCTAGTTGCCTTTAGATGCTTCTGAAAAATCCTATTTATATCTGCCTACAAATTCATTCTTGTGGTATACACTGACACTACTTTTCTGTATCTTTTCCCTTAGGAATTTGAACTCCTTTACTTCTCGCTCAGTAGTGCAAGAATCTTTTTCAGAGCAGATAAAACAGCAGCAGAAGAAAACCAGGAAAAGAAAGAAAAAGAAGGTGAGTGAATGCTATGCATAGAACATCTTGACTCATGAGAGAATTCCTTAGGGATGGTGCTTTCTCACTTTTCTTGCTTTTGGTTCAGTATTCCAGAAGGCGTTTTACAGAGTTTAAGGGTGATTTGAGGAATAAAGAACAGTTCAGAGAGGCTGCCTTTGGAATGGGTGCATTTCAGCTGGATTTGGGGGTGTAGAGGGGAGAACAATATGACCATAAAAGCGCCAAAAACCCAACCAACCCCCAAAACTCTGAGGCAGGGAGAATTGCATGCTCGGAATTAACATTAAATTCAGTAACTTCAGCATTATACTTAACCTCCTCATTACTAGTTTTGACAGTGACAGTCTTTTTTGCATAACCTTAGCTTATGTGAAATAAACTTCCCGTTTAATTTCACAATAAACCTGGTGTGAAATAAGGTGGTTTTCACCTGTTACCTACCAGCTGTTTCTCAACTTCTGTAGGCAGATGATGCAGATACTGTAAGTGACTTTCAGATGTTTATAGTATAATTTGTTCTACCATCGAATTATATTCAAACAGTAAAATCTTAGTTTGTGGTATAGTCTCTTGACTAGGTATATGAGTATTGGAATGATCAAGATACTGAGGTACAGTTCAGTCACAACTGATTTATAAGCTGAGGTAGCAGTATATTAAAAATGGAATTGGTAGATAATTTCCCACTGTAGTTCTGGCAAAAGCATTAAGTGACCTGCGAGATTACAGTCACTGGAGCCAAAGATCAGTTTTTTTCTGTACTGGGAAAACAGCTTGTAAAGAAAAGTCTTTTAGCATGAATTTACATTAGATCATATTCAGTGAAGTTGCTCAAATACTGGTTCAGCTCAAAAAGAAGTAAAACCCAAACCCAACTACAAGCATTGTGGTGGGTAAGAATAGACATATTACCCTGGCTTCTTTATGAGAGCGTTGTGTAGATCACTGATTACTTAATTTTAGGTTAAATACCACTGTTATGATAAATACTGCGTTCCCTGAAAAGTGTTTTGTGGTGAGAAAAGCTTGAGATGTATACCAGGGTGAAAAGTTTTGAACATGGCAATATCCTTGCCTTCTACCATCATATTTGGACTTGGACTCTGCAAGATGTGTGAGCATGTGTATTTATTCTTTACACAAGGTCTGCTGATGGAAGAAACCTTTCACCCCATGTGCTTGACCCATGGTGTTACCAAGTGTGTTAGGACATTAGCATAATGTAGATATGATTTTGTTTTTACTGCCTTGAATAAAATGATAAAACATGATCCATGGCATCATTTTTTGTTTCTTTTTTTATTTTGTAGAAGAATCTGTTAAAGCCAGCAACGGTGAAATCCCCAACTCGATGCCTGCAGATCCCGTTGTGAAATGATGTGGCTGGTATGGGTGATGATTACTTACTCAAATAATTCATGTTCTCATTATCAGTAACATTCTGTAGGGGTTAAAAGCTCTAGATTTGATTTACTTGCTCTGTGAAACCCAAGAGAAAATGTACAGTAGTATACTAGCATCCGGTGAGGCTAGGTCTGTGTTTGTACTTCCTAGAGGAACTCTTATTTTTCAGGAGTTTCCATTATTCACAGCACTTTCTTTAGATGAAAAAAATGATATCAAATGTTGACCTTGGAGGTAGTACAGATTAAGAACATACTAATTTTTAGATGCATTCTTGCATCTCTAACATAGTATTAAAAAGAAAAAAAAGACTCATAGGCCACTGGTCTGAGGTTTGAACGGGTGCATCTCTTCAACCAGGAAAAAACTGAACCAAGCTATTGTGCATATTGGTTGTCCAAGAGAAGAATTCAGACGTGTTTTTACACAGTCCTGTTGTATTTAATGCAGTCACAGATTACACTGTAGATGTAACAGTGTATGCTGTGAATGCAGGTTAGTTATCACACAAAATGGAAGTCCTTCTTAATGTTTTATTCAACAAATCCTTATTACTACTACAAAGACTACTTGCACTGTGGGAACTGAGGATCCTTTCAGGCATTTATTTATCCCTGCTGGTTTTTAACTCTCAGATCAGAGAAAGGGGAAAACCAGAAAAGTTAACGTAATAAATTACTTCTCATTTCATACCCAAGGTCTGATTTGCATCCACAGAAGTAAGGAAATCCAGAGCCAAGACAGAACCACAATCAGCTCTTCCTTTTATGACCAGGCACTGTGTGATGGGTGTCTGTAACTATTAAGTGATCTTACAGTTCATGAATATGTTGTGCCTAATTGCAAGTTTCAGCCTCAATGCTGTATTTCCTGGCCTTTGTAGGCTTGTTGTACTGTCCGTGTTGTTCATTCAGTCTTACATGCCTGATTGTTAACAATAATTGCACTGCAGGCTTCAGAAGCTGCTGAACACTGTGAGAACTCTGTATAAATGTAACATCCATTAATGCCTGCAAGTAGAGGTTTTAGATTGTGCAAGGCTTACTCAGATTCCTAACTTCAGTAAGTAGCCAGACTTAGCTTAAAAGTAAACCCCACCCTCATTAAAAGATAGGGTTGTGTTTTGATCTCCCAGAACATAAAAAAACTTCTAGGTCTTACTAACTAGAATAAACTACTCCAGTCAGTCCAACAGAGAATAACTTTTTGGGGTTTTTGTTGTTGGCACTCTTACTGTAGTTTTAGACTATCCATGTCAGCTTCTTTCATCTCTTCACATTACGAAAGAGTGATGTTTTAGCGGTTCAGCTTGTTCCACCCACCCTGGGTAATTAGCTAAGATAATTCCTGTTGTAATTCTGATTTGCCCTTTTCTGCCACTCACTCTGATGTTCAGAAAACTAGGACAGATGTTTTGTTGCAACTGGAAAGACCAGACTGATGCTAAAGTCCTTTTGGTCCTGGAAACATGACACAGAAGCTTCATGGACTGTATAAATCAGCTGGACTCATCACAAGCTTTATTTTTAATTAATTCTCAGTTCAGAGCCTGCCCTAACGAATGCTGCATCCCTTGAGTTATAATTTTTGCTTTTTTTATTTTGATACAGGTATTATTTTTTTTGTAATTTGTGTACACTTCCTTTTTATGACCAAATTGTGCCCACACTGAACACTCAGTAGCGCTGCAGAGATCAGCTGTGCTGCTGCTCATTCCCATCCTGTTGCAACTGCAGTGTATGTATTTCCATATTCCTATCTCAGCTGAAGTCCCAGGAGTTCTTGGCTTGCAATGGCCAAGCACCGCATTTCTTTCAGCAGCTGCAGAATCGTGCATAAATGATGTTCAGTCTCTCTTGGGTGCACTTGCTAAGTAGATAGGCACAGTCAAGACATTACCTGCATTCTAATAAAATCTGTACTTTTCCCTCCTTCTAGATAGGAGACTATCTTTTGGAAAGACACTATGTCGGATAGGAAATACATTGCAGTTGAACATGAAGTGGACTGTGCATTTTCTCAACAAACTGCTGTGGTTCTAGTGATGGCTGTTCTGCAGGCAAAACATAAGCCTATTTTTATAGAACCCTGTTGAATCTGGGAGACCTGAATGTATATTCTATGTGGCAGAAATATGTGAAGTGATAGTAGAGCTATTCTTGCTAATACAGGATTGTAGTTTATATTTCCTCCTTTCTTTCTATCATGTAGCAGCATATACAGTTTTTCTCATCTGAAATACAAAGTGGGTGCTGGATTTGGATGTGTCACACACCCCTCTGTCAGCAAGAGGCACATTAAATACTTTTTCCCTTCCACAAGGAGTTGGAAGGGGTGCAGAGGTCTTGCTCGTGGTGCTACTACTATTCTCATTGCTTTTGCCCTCCTGTTCTGATTATGGGAACAAAACCGATCCTGGGGTGGAGACGAGACTGTGGAGCTAAAACAAAAAAATCCCCCAAACTAGACTGAATGCTCTCACTCAAAATTCCCAGATGTGATAAAAGGAAAGTGAGAACAATGAGTTTGTCCCAGGGACATAACAGAGGTCTCTAGGTCCTTCAAGACAGGGCAGAACTAGGCTGAAGTGCAGCTGCCCTCAGGTGCTCAGTCTTGTGTCAAGCAGTCGCAGCTGCTGTGTCCTTCCTCCCTTCCTTCCTTCCAACCTCCTTCTGGTATGGCACTGTGCCCTTTTATGGCAGAAGCCAGGGGCTGCCTTGCTGGTCCTCCTCCCAGCATTGGTGGTAAGGGAGAGTGGAGCCAGCTGATGCCTCACTCAGCCCCAGAGTCAAAAGGCATTTCCAGTGAGTGGTCTCTAAGTGATGGTCCCAGTGGCACCCAGCTGCTGTGAGGTGCATGGTACTGGTGCTGAAGGGTAGATTCTGAAGGTCCTCATGTGGTCTGTAATTGGAAGTAAATTTGAGTTTTCATTTGACATCCATTAACAACAGCTGTTTTCAGCTTCTCAGGTACAAAGGACCAAATGTAACACTTAATGTTTCCTAACTCAGTGTACAAAAGGGTATTTTGTTACCTCGGTCTCTTTGGTTTGTGAGTAGAGAACATTATGTATATAAAACTGTGTTAATAAATGCGATTTTGAGAACCATTCTCAGTGTCTTCAGTAACATCAGTTCAGGAGGTGTTTATTTTTAATAAGACAGCTTCAACTTTTGTCAAGTTTTTTGTCAGTTACTAACAGTTTTCTCCCATGGTTCTTTTAAACATCCAACAGTTAGCTAAACTGAATGTATTCCATGTCAAACACTTGCAAAGGTGGGTCTTTCAGATGCTGTGGCACAAATTATGTTTACAGAAAATCTAGTTTCTAAGTAAGTGATTGAGCTAAATTTAAGTTCAAGGAATTTCAGTCACTTGTTCTGGTTACCTTATCTTAATTAATACAAACTTCTGGCATAGATTATATCCTCCCGATACCAAATGTTTGTTCTTGCAGAGTACCATATCTCATGTTTTCAGGTTAAGCAGGAATGGGGAAATAAAGCAGACTTATTAGCCAAATCTAATTTCAAGAAGACTAGAATAAACTCAAATAGACTATGAGACTAGTCAGTATATTGCAGACTTACAATCTAGCATTTTATTACTCGGTTTCTTAAAACCAAATATTGCTGGTAGATTCAGCTGTTGCATATCACCATAATGTTAAAAATACAAAGAATTCTTCTTATAAAAGTACTTATTTGTCCTACAGTTACCACCTCTGGCAACTTAACTTTGAAGAAACCTAACCATAGAAACAACTGCAAACAACTAACATGCCCCCTTCTCTGTCTACTCCTGCTGTTTGCATGTCAGTGGTATTTAGAATAATAAATCAAGGAGGTACATTCTGTCCATTATTTAATTACAGATGGTGTGAGTGTGGTCCCAAGGAAGGTAAGAGCAGGCACTTAATTTGTTTTGTAAGCTTATCTAGATGCAATATAAAAATAGATTATATTAATAGGAAAAAATTTAGTGTTTAACAAATGGTTTCGTAAATAGGCTAGCACAAAAGAGAAATCTTGTTACACTTAAAACTAGACTAAAAATAACTTCATCTGAAGACAAACATAAATAGTGCATTTTTTAGCCTTCATTCAGATGCACATCATCATGCAAACTATGGAAATTGACTATGGTGGCGAATTTGAGGCTGGGTATTTCTTGAAGGAGCCTGATGCTTGTACTGATTTCACTGGAAGTGTAGACTGCTGGCCAGGTCAAGTTGAAGAAGCATCAATAATCCTTTGTGACTGACAGCAGTGCTGTCTCAACTGCCAGCAGCAAGGGGCTACTGCTGAAACACTCCCAAAGATTGTCTGCTTCCTGGGCACACCTCCACACTGCACTTTTGCAGATGCACAAGCTGTTCCACTGCAAATCCTGAGGAAGCTCCACTGCGCATACATACCCCTCTCCCTCCAGCAGGAAGATGGGCACTGACCTCCTGTGTGCATGATGGCTGAAAACGTATTCCCTGCTGCTCCTGCTCCCTGGCTGCAGGAAACTACAAGTGTTTGTTATGCTTCTGATTCCTCCCCTTCTTCACGTATGGCTCCGTCCTCTTCTGACTCATCATTCAGAAGAATAAACTTCCCATCATTTGTGAATGGCACAGACTTCATTAGCTGAGCTAGTGCTTCTGGATCCTGAAGAGAAAAAAAACCACAAGGGAGGGCAGCAGGCTGCAGCACTCCTTGAGGAGCACACACTTCTCCCATCGTTTTGCAGCTCTTGGTAAGGTTCTGCAACTCTTACAACAACCTTTAGACTAAAGATTTGAAACTTAATCCTTTTTGGTTCAAGTAAACCCATCCCTTGAGTATGTGAGGGAAACAGTCATTCACTTTGAACTTTTATTTTGCTGTTCTTACCTGGCATTGCTAGAATTACTGAAAAACAAGGGGGAAAATAACTCACTACATTAATTATTATACCTGTGCTTACTGCCTGTGACTAAAAGCTCATTCCCCCAACTGCTCGGAAATCTTTGCAGCAAAAATATACAGCACATGTTGATGTATTAGCATCACATCTTTCTATAGGTAAAATTTATCTAGAAGGATTTAAGTAATGTTGCCATTCATTTTAAGTGAAAAACACTTTACCCTACAGTGTTTGGGGTTTTTTGACAACTTTGCTCACAGCTTCCATTCCAACATGACCAACTGAATTTGTATACTTCTGAATCGGATTTAGGGTGGCAAAATTTTATCTGAAATCAAGCTACTGCAAAGTCAAAACTGAATTTATCTTTGCATGAACTACCCAGGGGCTGGGTTAAATACTGTGCTCGGAATTTTGGCATTAGGAAGAATCACAGTTCTCCTTTCTTAGGCACACCAGAGGCACTCAGAGGGTGCCACCAAAAGTAGAATAGGATGTATCACAATACAGACATGGAGAATGAAACAAACTTACCTTCTTTGCCTCAATGATTTCTTTTCCCAAGCTAATGGCATAGCAAATCTAAAACAAACAAACAAAGGTATATGTATGTAAAGTTCAGTTTTGGGTTGTTGTTTTGTTTTTTTTTTTTTTGGTTTTTTTTTTTTGTTTCTTAATTGGGCCTAAAACACAGAAGTGTCAGTGCACACCCAGTCTTAAATACAGGGCAGAGGTGGAATACCGCTTCACTATGCTAACTACATAAAACTACCTTGGGTTCTGCTTCAAAGCTCACTTAAGCTGGTAAATCATTGTACTTAGTTTTATTCACCTAACTTTATTTCCAAACCCAGGGAATCTTTCCAGTGCATGTAAGACTGATGTTGTTAAGACAAAAATTCTCCAGCACATTCCTTATTTCGAATAGTCTGTTGTTATCCCAATGCAATGTATTGTTTCACCATACCTACTGGTATTACCACAGAACAGCTGCCCTGTCTTCTGAAAGCTTTACAGATGTGCATGTCTTAACATGAGCTGATGTTCGCACTTGTTACTGCTGGTGCTTGGCACATGCTGCTGCAACACCTATAAGTCTGATCCTTTTCAGACATACGCTATCAAAGGCTCACATGTTTTCTTGGTAAGAAACTGAGCTATTCTTACTTCTGTAGCACTGTTTCCCAGATGTGTAAGCTAAGAAGACCTCCTCTCTAAATTAAGTGTTTTATTAAATGTTATGCAAACCTTTTCCCCTTCTGTGTTGCTCTCAAAAACATATGCACTCATGGATTCTTCTCCCAGTGGCTCACTCAGATGGACCACAAAGCCAATCAGTCTCCTGTTATCCTGATGAGCAGCAAACTGTGTCACAGTGGGGAGGTCAAACTGGAAAAGTGTCAGAAAGGATTAATTTTCTTTTGATCTGTATATGGTTAGCTTGGTTGAGAGCTCAAGTTCATGTGACTTGAGTATTCAGTGCTGTGGTAGAAAACAAGGTTCAAACCAGAAGTTACTTACACTTGTTCGTGTAACTTGGGTCTGAGGATCTATTAACCTGCAATTGTGTGTAGGGGACAAAAAAAAATATAAGTGACTGTTAGTCATTTCAAAGTGCTGTACAATACAAAGACAATTGCTGTAGCAGTTCTACAGATGAGGAAATGTGCACAGAGTCAAGTGCTTTACCTGTGATCACAAGTTTGTTGATGGCAAGGTTCAGCTCTAGACCCTGATTCTCATCTGCCTAACCTGTGTAAGTCACAGGATCCTTCTGAAGCACTGATGTGGTAAGCACCCTGACTGCAGGAGTTACCACACTGGATGTAAATGCATTCCAGCTAAAGTACGCATCTTGCTTCAGCACATTCTACACTGACAAGACTGTCCACAAGTCCGCAATGACTCTTTTGCTGTTACTACATGTAAGCATCTTCAGTGCATCTTTTTTTTGCGTCTTTATCTTTGTACCCCTGCTGCATTGCCTTAGTTTTGGTAGGATGTTCTTACAACTTCCTAGATACTACAGAGTAAGAGAAAGACACATTTTTACACAGTAAAGTTAATCCTAGCATCTTGCTATCTTGAAGGGTGTATTTTTCTAGGGAAAACAAGCCCCTAAAAGCTTCACTAATCACAAGTTGTACAAAGAGAAAAGAACATTGACAAGATGAAGGTTTCACAGTACCTCAAGTTCTTGCTAGTGACCATAAGATGGGATTCAGTCATACGGAATATGTTGTGGATGGCACGAGCAGCTAACACTTGTCTCATCGCTTCATAAATCACCTCACTTGTGGCATCTGACTGAACAGCCATAGATCCTAAAAACCGAACTATGAACATCTGCTGCAAGAGTGAATCTGGAAGATAAAAGGCGTGATTTCCTGTGCTGTGCTGCCTCAGTCTTCCAGTAGCTGAAGTTATCTATGAAGTAATTTGTTTTCATTTCAGAAATTCAATAGTAAACCCTGTGGGTGATGACTGTTGTGAGTGTTGACTTAATGCTGTGTGCCAGGCAGTGCACTGACCCAGTTTTAAACAGTGCTTGAAGTGGCAACAAGTGTGTATGTCTGAAATCACAGTTGCTTGGAAACTCTTAAACTGTATCTGGCCCTTTATGCCTTATTTGATTAGCTAGTAAAATTTACTTGCCTGTCTTATCAGGTGCACATAAACCGTGCACATAAACCATGATAAACTTATGACTGTGCATAAGCCTTGGTTTCCATCAAATTAACCCTTATCTTTAGGCCTTCTTACATGTCCTCTGACCTTTCATGCAGATGGGTCTAATGAGGTTGTCATTAAATCCTTCCCTGATCATTTGCTATCACCACAAGACTTCTAACTGCAGCTTGGTAGCCATTATGGGACAAAGCCACTATTTGATCAGGCTCCCTTTATGGTTGGTAGCGAGCAAGGTAAAGCGTGATGAGTCCTGCTGATTGTGATGGTTCAAAGGCTGCAACAGCTGTGTCTCCATTTGAAGAGATACACAGGAGGTTGAGCTAGACACCATCCACATGTGCAGCATGAGATGCAGGGCAGTCACCTGCACTTTGGTGTGCTGCAGCAGAGCAGGGTGCTGCTGCGGTCAATGTGGAGGTGCTTGTCACAGCTACTCTGCTACCAGGCAGCTTGCAACCATCCTACCTTGCACTGTGATAGCACACATAAGTGAGACAGTTAAGGCTTGATCAGCCTGGAGCAGAGAATGCTCCACGGAGACCTTAGAGCAGCTCCCAGTGCCTTAAGGGGCCTACAAGAAATCTGGAGAGGGATTTTTTACAAGGGTATGTAGTGACAGAACACGGGGGAATAGGTTTAAACTGACAGAGGCCAGATTTAGATATTAGGAAGAAAGTCTTTACTGTGAAGGTGATAACACACAGGAACAAGC
Source organism: Bolborhynchus lineola (assembly GCA_025448015.1). Lineage (NCBI taxonomy): Eukaryota > Metazoa > Chordata > Aves > Psittaciformes > Psittacidae > Bolborhynchus > Bolborhynchus lineola. Next base: position 2,876 of record JAOEHX010020671.1, on the reverse strand, counting down.
TGTTTGGTTTGGCTGCTCTGTCCCTGGAAGTGTTCAAGGCCAGGTTGGACTAATTTTGTCTGGAAAAATGAAGCACTCACCTTCCTCTTCATCTTTGCTGCTGTCTTCGGATTCCCCAAATGGGTTTGCACGCCTATGAAGTAAGAATAAAAGCTGTAATTACAGATTCTGGTCAGCACACATATGCTGCAGTACCTAATTTTCTCCCCTGAAATCACTCTGTTAAGGTGATCAATCACTGTCTCTGGCCATACCTGCCACCTCTGTTCTGGTCCAGGAATTCCATGGCAGGCAGTACGATATCAAACTGGATCGGTGTTCCAGGAGCAATGAGTTGTGCAGAGTCTTGATTGCTGGCTGATTCACTGGGAATTATTTTATCATTTTCCATATTCTTTACATTCTGGCTAAAGTAAAAATAGGGGGAAAAAAAAAAGCATGTTTCAGTCAACCAGTGATGCCCCATCTCTGATCAGGAAGGGAGACAAGATTAGTCAAAAATCCAAAGCAGGATTGAAACACTATCCATAAACTTAAGTAAGAGTATTTATCCATTTATCTATTATTGAGGACTCTAAAAATCTGGTTAACCTTTTTTATACCTAAAATTGCTTAGGACAAATGTAAATGCTGGCATATTAAACTCAACTGCAGATCAAAACTGAGTGCAGGCTGCTGTTGGCCTTCCTGCCCTTCAGTGGCCATATTCCTAGCAGCACTATCAGTTCAAACAGCAGAGACCTGGGCTTGTGCCTGCAGGTGCAAGTGGCAATCCTGACATCTTTTTAAGATCTTCCTTGGCCACAGGCTAGTCACAGTGCAATAGTTATGAAGTATTATTACACACTGGGGCTGATTTCTTCCTGCATCTTTTCTCAAAGAGAATGAAATTCCAAGTTGCCCACAGTTACAGAAGGCTTAACTATACACATTGCTACATGTGGTGTGCTAGGTTTATCCTATTTCTAGAAAGTTTTCTGTTTCTTCCTGGTTGCATACATATGTAGAAGTGACTCTGGAGATTAGCTGTCAATGAAATAGCTATTTCCTTTGCCCAGTGAAATAGACGGCAATACTCTTCTATTTATAAATAGAGGAACTGAACTGTGAGTAAAATTGGAAAGAAATTGACTAGCATTCCTCTGGATACAGAGAATCTTTGGAATCTGTAAGCAATCATAATAAAGGATCATAAATCATAGCAAAGGCACTGGCCTGAGAGAGGCAAAAGAGCTGGAAAAGGTTTGAATTTCTAGAAGTAAATACCTAAAGTAAGAATTTACTATTTTCTACCAAAATTTGCAGAGACTTCTTTCCATGTTGAAGTCAGTGTAACACAAACTTGCCCTATTTATCACATTGCTTTTGAAAGATGGATTTCAGTCCACCACTGGGATTGAAAGCTATTTCTGATGATGAATTCTGAAGATTTTCCACTGAACAAGATGCTATGACCAAATGCACACAAAGAAATGATACATAAAATACATATTTTGAATATCCTAAATGTTATTAATAATTTTTGAAGGAGGGGAGAGTTACTCGTTCCCCAGGGTTATTGCTCGGAGGGTTATTGCTGAATGAGCAGAAGAAAACAGGAATTACTCTGATAAAAGTGTGAGGCATATTCCTGTGACAGACTGACGGGAACTGCTTGAGGTAAGAATATACTTATACTGGGGACAGCTGCATTATCTATATTACAAATTATCCTCTTACAGCAAAGCACTTACAATTAAAGCATTGTTTGTTCCTGAAAAAACAGCAAAATCCCACTGGCAACCACAACGATCGTCAAAGCTGTGATGTAGAGCAATAAATGGTACCTTCAACATGTAGCATCTCTTAACATGTAGCTTTCAGCAGTAAGGAAACATCAGAAACAGAGGAATTTGCTGGAATAAACAGCCCTGTAAAGCCAGGGCCTACACAAGGCTTTCTACTGGGTGCATTCTACCCTGTAGAAAGGGCACTACCGAGTACACAGTCACTAGGCTGTGCAAGTGAGAATGTTACCTGGGGTGGCGAACTTCATGTTTCTTCCCAAAGCTGGTAATGGGAGTCACTGCTTGTAGAGCAGTCTGATTTAACTTGATAGCAGCTGCCTATGGAAACAAGACAACAGCTCTTTGACACATCTACTTTACATTGCCACGTAAAGAACAATGGGAAAGCATGTTGGAACGAACGGACCACGAGATGGAAAAAAGCTCCTACCTCTGGATTGTCTGTGAGATAGATCTGTCTGGAGATGTTGTTGATAGCACATATCCACTGGAAGAGAAAGGTGACATTAAACTCTTCAAGCCCACTTGTATACAAGAATAGTAACATTACAAAAGTATTTTTACCTCCTCGTATTCTTTCTTGCTTTCTGCTTGAAGGGTTATACCCCTAAAATATAAACACAGTGTATCAGTGCTAACAGTGGACACCAGGACTGTTTGACTCCAGGTCTTAAAATAATGTCCCCAAGCTTTGGATCAACCATCAAAAGAACAAAAATCAGGAATAAGCTGCAGCTAAAGGATACCACATATGCTGTTTCAGGCAGTTGTGGGGGAGGATGGGAAGGAACATGCTTTTAATTTGGAAACACCCTTCTGAAACCCAAAAAGGCCTACTATTATAGCAAGCATGTTTTACAGGAAACAGCAGCTGAACGCGTCGGTGTGACTGGCTGTCCTCAAATAAAACCTGTCTCATACGCTTTGCCTGTAGGAGTGGTAATCTGAAAGCAGTATCTTCTGTCTTCGCAGTCTACAGCCACAACCGAGCAGTTGTCTAGGTCCTGAATCAATCCTCCAGCTACTGCTCCCCTTGGCTGACACATCAAGTTGCCACCTTGAGTGAAGAAATACAGCCTTTCCCAAGTT
>JAOEHX010020670.1:0-14888 GCA_025448015.1 Bolborhynchus lineola | reverse complement strand
GGCCGAAAGTCAAAAACACAGCACTGCACCAGCTACTGAGAAGGAGAAAAATGACTGCTACTGCTGAACCCATCACAGTGCTTAATTCTTATGTATTACTACTAGGGAGGAAATGATAACAGAGAACTGCAAAATGCCAGTGAAATAGCTAAATTTCCAAGGTCATGGTAACACAAAAGGAATGTATTGACCACAACAGAAGGTTTGGAGATAAGTTTAACTCAGACAGGTACAGATCTGTGACTAAATTATTTAGCTCTGAAACAGATCAAGGGAAAATTTAATATCAAGGCATTACATACCACTCCATGTGATACTATATATGTGGAAGTCCTGGAATGCCACTTTAAATTTTCAATTCTATATAGAAGGATTTTACTTTTAAATGCTGACTCATATTCCAGTGTTAATCATTGTGTACACTAAACAACCATCCCAGTCAAAAATCATGCCTTGAATTGACAAAGTGGAAACTAAGGTTTCATAAGATTCTCACAAGTTAAAACAACACAGACATTTAGGCAATAAACAAAATTAAAAATGAATGTAAAACTCACTTAAGTTGAGGAATGCCACAGTATAAATAAAACTCTCTAAGTAAACCAGCTTTATGATATGTGAATGAAACTACTTATCTTAAAATTATTGAGCATCAGGCAAGCTTTACAAATACAAAGAGAGTTTATAAACCAAAGAACTTCTATCTACCCATCTAAAATGAGAACATCATTATAGTGTAATATAGAGAATAATTGTCCTCCAAAGTAATAAAAAGCTTTTTAAGGATGCAGAAATGTCACAACACTTTCATTCACTAATGATTCTTTCTAAAATTGTTTTTTCAAAGAAGCTCTCAGCCTGCATCTTCGCCTAAAGAACGTCTTGCTTCAAAATGGCCTTAGGAAAACAGACTTTTCTGGGAGCAAGCATGCAACCAGTCACGATTATTTCTGAAAAATGCTAGAGAAAAAGAAATATTTATTTATTTATGAAGAATAGTTCAATTGGAAGGGACCTATGGTAATCATCTAGTCCAACTGAATCTATTCATTTCTTGCATAACAACTCATCTCACCTTATAAATACTGTAAATGCTTGCCTAATATCAAGACTATACAAGAAGATCAGTGGAACTGAATGGCACTTAAAGTGAGACAGGTGCTGAAGCCCACAGTGCTTGGCTCATGTTAAAATAAAGGCAAAAATCTGTAATACCAGTAATTGTCATGTAATTTTAAACTATCATTAAGTGATCTGATCAAAGTTTGAATACCTATTGAATACCAGGTAATGAATGGCAGCAGGATTTATCAGTGTTTTGAATATATTGTAAAGAATAAGAATTAGGAAAAATAGAGTTAACAGGTACAATAATTTTGAAATAAAACAATTGATTCCTACCTCTAAAAATTATACATGGAGAATCACATTTCCAACATCTTTAGTGAGAGCAAGCATATGTAATTATATAATAAGGGAAATTTCATGAACCCTGAAAATATTCTGTGCCAACATCTTAATATTTATTGTTACTTTTATTTTAAAATATCTTATACACCAAGAAACATGCTACATTCCCTGTAAAACCTGAATAAATTATCTTTTCACAAGGCTTACTCCATTAGTCATGAATTCTAAAACCCCATAAGAATTTTTCCACAATACAAAACTAATATAAATAGCTGTTTAACAGAAAGAAGATAGTTACAACAAAGAAATGTATTAGAACTGCCAATGAACTTCTTATGTTGAAAAGAAGCCAAATAAATCTCAGATGTTAATATAGGGTGCATATCATGACAGTAATGGCATATGCGGCATGGCAGAAATCCCATGTAAAGCCTTTTTATTGACTTGCCCACAAGCTAATAGCAGTTCAAAGAGAATCAAAAATTATATTAAGCCAACATATGAAATTGGAAAAAGACATGTATACCTTGGCTAAAATAAAAATTCGAAAGCCCTTGCTTAGTACAATCACAAACTTCTAGTGAAGGATGGAAATCCTTCATGAATTAAGTGAAAGGAAGAGATTAATGGGTCCATGGAAGTAGGAACACGGATAAATTTAGTGAATAAAAATAAAGGTCTTAAGAGAGGAGAAAAAGAAAGGAGGGAGAGAAGGGATGAAACACAGTATGGTAGTAAAAAATATTTAACTTTGAAAAGGGAAACCAAGCGAAATTATATAATTTGCATCATTTAATTAATATGCTTAAATCAAAGTGCTAGAAAATGTATTGCTCTTGCTTGCCCCCAGAATGCAATTGGAAGCAAGCTGACAAGCTGGCCTGCTTTTCTGTCTCCAGCACCTAGTATTTTTCACTGGTAAAATATCCCAAGCCCTAGTAGGAATGTCAGAAATTGCTAAACTAGGGCAATTAGGTGAAAAAAAGAGAGAATAGTAAATTACAAGTAAGCACTGCTTTCTTATTCCTGTTGCTATTATACTTTAAATGCTTACTACGTCCATCCACAAGTTTTCAGGCAAGATTAAGCCCTTCCAATATTCCTGCATAAAAGTTATTGGTAATTATCAGAAGACAATAAAGGCACTGAAAAGAGAGTTATTTTTCAGTGCCTGAAGCACAGAAGGCTAAGAACACTGAATACATGCTGATTACTTAAGTACATTTTTCCTCCTTTTGTAAGCAAAATCTACCAGCATATTGTAATGCAGCTTGTTCACTGAAAAATCTAAAGAAATGAGTCAAAGCTGATTTCTCTCACAAATCCCAAAGGATAAAAAAATACATGTGAAGCAGAACTTTGCCTCTCAAGTCTCTCAAGATTAACCTGTAATCAGCATACCATCAAGAAAACTAGGAATGGGTTTATTTAGTAGTGACTCAGATTATCTGTTAAATAGAAAACTCATGGATGTTCCCACCTCAGTTGTCAATACTAGCAATCATAGCAGTTGTTTACACAAAACAGTGATAGTAGGAATGTATTTTAGCTGCCTTAGAGAATAAAGACATTAGAACAGCAGAACTCACACTATATGGCATGTCAAGAACTTTTAGCGTACCAGCTTGCCTGGTGTCAGTTGCTGACACATTACTGTTTGAGAGCCTTTGCCATAGGAAAACTTTTGGTTTGCACTAGTCAAAATTTCTTCTTACATTTTGTCTTTTATAACTGATTTTCAACTACATTTATAGCTAGCATTTCAGTGATATCTTTGATGTAGCTGAACTACAATCAGTTGCAGCATCCTTCTGGTATGATATAACTAGTAATTTCAGATCTTTTACAGTTCTTTAGTACAACCTGGTTCAAAATTTCATTCACTAATGAAAAATATTGCTTCAGATAATTTTATTTCTTTTAAAAGTTCTTAACTTTCCCTCTCTCTCCCTCTTCCTTCTACTAATATTCTGTCAGTGTTGCCTGTTCTTGAAGAGACAGCCTGTCTTTACAAAACTTTGGGGTGACAATAATTCTCCATGATTTGTGAGGGTGGACAACACACGAAATCTGTTACATGACAAAATGCCCTAGGCAATGGCAATGAAAGCAGCAAGGAGATATTAAGGAAATCTGGGGTAAATGTATGATGAAGTTTGGACATTTTTACATTCTTTGCTTCATCACTTGGATTGTTCATCTGCAAAATTTCCTTGTAATTTTCTTAATTATTAATATACAGATGGCCTTTGATGTTTTGTTCAATTGGTTTCACCAAAATTCAATTTCTAGTTTGAATTAATATCTTCTTCCATAATAAAAACCCCCAAACAAACAAACAACAAAACAGTTAAATTACTTATAAAACTTCACACACAATACTAAGGGATACAATACTTTCCCTGAGAAAGATCATCATTGATGGGAGCTAAACTAAACATTGAAAAATTCCACACATTTGAGATCTTAGTCTTTTAAATAAGATGGTTCTTTTGAAAGGAATATCGACAAGATTATGTGGTAACCCCTACTGCACTGTATCTTAGATTAAGACAAGACATAGCAGGAGGTATTCAACTAAATAATATGTTATCAGCTACAAAATTTTATCTTTTTGCAGATGACAAAACAGAAATCTCAGAAATCAGTAATGAAGAAGTTAGTATCTAACCATGAGAACTTGCTATTTAGTACTATACATTTTCATATTCAACAGCAACTTCTGAATAAGCTGAATTTAAAGGATGATGGTTTTCTAGAATTCTGAAGGGTATTACATATAAATACATTGAGATTTTCTAGAAATGTAGTTAGTTAAAAATAAAATATATCGATGCAACAAGACATGAAAGGCAGAGAAAAATATTGCCAAAATACTAAGTTAAAAATATTAAGATTAAGATCTTGCAAGATCAGATAACAGAGCATCTTGTTATGTCAACATTTTATTCTTTAGTGCTGCCTGATGAATTCCTACATTCAAGGATTAGTAGCTAAATGAAACTGGAGTGCTTTATATTTGTTTAATAAAATGACATGCAATAGACTAATTCAAGATTTCTTCCCAGGAAGACACCTCAGATTATGGGGTACCACCTCTCACTATGTCCATCTGGGTAAAACATAAACTCGGAGTGTAGATTTTCTAAACTCTCTCTGTGTTAGTAACTAGCTTAAAAAAAAAAACAACTGAACAAAACATATTGATAATACAATCAGTAATTTCATTTTAATTTCATTGCTAGAAATTTAATTCTACCTTGCAAATCACTTGAAAGAGAAATGTTTACAAAACCTAGTGTAAAACACAAGTATTTGTTTCATTGGCCAGCTACTAAGAAAGTAGGAATGTTATCAAAACGTAGAAACAGGAAATAAAAAATAATAATAAAACAACTACGTAATTAAAAATATTTCTGGTGTCTTAAAATTTTAATAACATTTTTTTCCCCAAAAATGATATATTTTCACATCTTATGTTGCTTCTTAAATCTAAATTAAAAATATTTTTCACTCTATTTTTTTGCTCCAGTTAGGTTCTAAGATAAGTTCAACAGATACAAAAAGGAATGTGCTTTCCTTTAGGAATACAACTTATTAGTCCCTTTTCTTCAGAAATTTTTTTCTCCTGCACAAAGTAAAACCCCAAGGCTACCTCTAACCTTATATAAACCTTTCAATAGCTCGCTAACCTGCCTTGCAGTGTTTTATCTTTATACCAGTCATGAAAGAAAGTGCATTGGTCTGCAACTTTTCATAGCAACAAAATTACGTCTCAGACTTGTGCTACAAGACACGACAATATAAAGCGCAAAACATGAATTATTGACATATAGTAAAGGAATCCTCAAACAGAATCTCTTTTCCAAAGACAAAATCTCAGTCCAGGTTTGCAGGCTGGGTACCCTAAACATCAAAGCCAGCCAAAACCTGACGTGCAGAGAGATGAGTCAGGCTATCTCAGGTCACTTTCTGATAATGTTTGTACAGTCCAGCTGCAATATGAATTTTTCAGAGTAAAAGACAAAACAGATAGTTGAACATCCATGTTTAATGCCATCTGATAACTCTTCTTCCCTTTCCCCCACCTATGACCCAAGTTAATGATACACTAGGTGGAAAAAATCTCAACAATTTCCCCAAAAAGTAAAGAAAACCCCCCTCTCATCCATACCCTGCCAAAAAAAAACCAAACAAAAAACCAAAACAAGAACAGAAGAGCTTACAGGCTTTACAGCCTTGAAGCATTAAGATTAATAGGTAGACATAGAGTATCTAATTCATAGCTAAATCAAGTGTTGTCAAAGACACAGGTAGCCCATCCTCTCCAGAATTGGCTGAGAGGACCTGCTCCCGTCCTGTTTCAAGACCCCACCAGGAATTATGTTAAGCCCTAATCCCTCATGGGCATGCAAAAGCTCTGTGCAGGCTGGCAAACAGATTAATACAAACAGAAGAGCTCCTTTACAAGCACCCTGTTAAAACAGGGACACCATGAATAACCTCGGTCCTGTTTCTCAGGACTCAGAGGAAAAAAAACCCTACCCAGGTCTTACCAGCATCTGTCTCTCAGGTGCCACATCTCTCTGGGGTCCAGTTTTCAGATCCCAAGTCTGCAGTTAACCAGCTCCCAGATCCTTGATCTCCCCACTTACCACCACCCAGACTTTTGGTTGCTAGCTATTCAGCCTTGAAGTTTGCTACCGGATCACACACACAGAAGAGAGAGCACACTCAGACAGAAAGTGGCTAAAAAAGGAGTGGAAACAAAATGAGAGATGATGATCAGCTGCAGGGCTGGTGTGACAAATGTATTGGATGAGAACAAGAGCCTACTTACCCTTCCCCAGCCTCTTTTATGCCACTTTCTCTTCATTCCTCTGCACTTGTTCCATCCCAGCTCACACCTATCCCTCCATTTCCAAGCTTTTCTTCTCTGCTTTCCATAGTAATTTTCATGCAACCCCCAAATTCTTCTTCAAAGTCTGAATGCCTCTACCACATGCCAGTTTTCCCCTACTACGTCCTGTCTTTTATGCAGCCACCTCCCTTTAATTTTTTGTAACATCTCTCTGTGTAACCCCTTGTAGCAGGTTTTGCAGCAGGGATAAAGGCTTAGCTATTCTGAATAAAGTCTGAGCTATATGAGTCTTGCTACTTTTAGAAGTTGATTCAGAGGGACTGGGATTCCCACCTCATTACTGATTGTCTGATCACCACTTGCTTTTTGTGTTTATTTTGAATAGCCATTAGCCAGGTATCCTTTCTTCTGTCAATGCTTCTGCAGGAAAGTCAACAGTGATGTGTAGACAATCTGTCTTTATGGGTTTTTTTTTTGTTTGGTTTCTTTGTTCATTTTTCCTTTTTCTACCGAGTTACTTTGCGTTTTGTATTATGAGGCTTAAATCTAAACCCCCTCCAATACCATGATTGATTCATGCTATCTATAAAACAGTGAGCATTTATGAAAAATGACAGTAGTTATAAACAGTAGAAAATTAGTGACACAATGAATTAAAACTTCAATATATTATGTAAATAGTACTATTAGGGACTTCAAAGACTTTAAAATCTCTTTAAGTAGAAATAAGATGCCTTGTCTAATGGGTATACTTAAAATAATGGTTATTTAATGAACTCAAAGACAGAAAAACTTCTTGAGATGGTTGTAATTTTAAATTTGCTATTTTAATAACAAAGATTGATACAGATACTATATCACAGACAGCACAGCATGCAAGCAATTAATGTCAAGGGATTTTTGCTCCTCTATACAATTTCAAATATCTTTTTGACTAAGTTATGCTTTTGCACAATGGAATGTGAACTAAAGATATATTAGCACAAAAACTTGTTCATTAATATTATTTGTAACTAACACAAAAAAACACCCTGAAAAACAAAAAATCTTATTAAAAACAATGAACAACTAGATAAGATGAAAGATATTGAAATTATAAATACACTTAATTTAATACCAAAAATTCAGAGGCAGAAAGTGAAAGAAAATGGTAATAAATTCAAAAAAAGGATGGACTTTTTACTATAGCTTCTTTCTTTCTTTTACCTTGAGACGTATTTTTATACATTCCTTCACCCAGCCACAAGGATTTTGATAACTGTTCTTCACACTTTGTGTTCTTCACTTTGTTGTGAACAAAGTGGGCAATCAGTGTTTTTTCAAAAGCAAACAAAAAATAAAAGAGGAACCATCTTATAAATCCATGTAAGTTTCAGTTGCTACCTTTCTTCTAAAATTATAAACTTAAGTATTTGTTATATTTTTCTGGAAGAGAAAAAAAAGTCTTTTTAACATATATTGTAACAGTACCATGTCAAAAGTATTGCAGTACATTTATCTGATTTTAATAATTATTCTTGTATACAAGACTCATATCCCATGAGTGTTTTGGGATTTTCCAAGGTTTGGAAATGGTGAGTAAGTGTCTATACTGAACTTAAATACAAGATTTTAACAAGTATTGAGACTGGCTTCCAGCTCTAAAATGATAGGAAATTTTGGGGGTTTAGGTTATGTCTTGAATATTGTGACTGTCTATATCTATTTTTTGCTATGAAGTAAAAACTGTAAGATGGGACCCGATCAGAAAATACATACCAATTCAAAACATACATACACATGCATACTTTACTTTAATCTCAGTGTTCGTGCTGGGCTTCTATGAAACTCTAACCATGTGTTTACAGAAAGAAATTGAATTTGGAGTTGCATGGTGCTATTTGTATTCTCTGCAGTTTTCTTGAGTTATAATTATAAGCTTGTGCTTTTAAAAACAATTATTTCCAACATTTTTGGGCTTTGTTTACATTTCTAATTCACAGAGGGTCATTTTGAGGTCTTTTATGACAGAATATCCTTAACCGACAGGAAAAATGTTTCTGTGAATAGTTTAGCCTTTGCAAATGATTTCCTGGCTCTAATGAAAGTAATTTCACTGAGATGTGGGATGAGTTTCCTCACATCGAACACAAAATGTCCCACATTGAACTCAGCATGGATGCAGTCCTGTACCAAACTCTTTCTGTAAACATTCTTCTGCCAATACCCCACGTAACTTTGGACCTCTGTGTTACAGTGTGGTCGTCCTTTATTTTTTTAATCTATGCCTGATATAAGCACGCTCTGAGTGGCACTCTGGGATATCAAGTGCTAACTTCTACCTTGTTTTGGCAAACATGAATGCATTTTAGAGCATAAGGGAGGTATATTTTATACTTATCTGCTGCTCCTGCTCCATGTTCCATGTCTCCTTTTCATGCCTCTGCATTTTTCTATCAAAACTATCTCTAAATTAGTCCAAGAAACTGAAGGCTGTACAGGAGTGTAATTTCTAAATCAGCAACAAAAAGTCTAACACTTTGTATGGACACTGCAGTCGTATCAAAATAGTTTGTCCTCTTCTCATGCTCTCTTTTTTTTTTAAACTTCAGTTGCTAATCAAAGGTGCTGTCTTTCAGTGAATACCAGCTCATCCATGTAAGAAGGAAGGGACAACTTAAGTATAAAGAATCCTATATACAATCAGGAAGAAGAGATAAAAATATAAGAATAAGAGAAATAAGAGGACAGGAAACTCACAACACTTGTGTTTATGAAGGAGATACAAATATTCCTGTTGAGCATGGTAAATTTTAGTACAGTTTTGCCTGCTACAATTTCCAAATTAAAATGTGTCATGGTTTAAGCACAGCTGGTAACTCAGTACCATGCAGCTGTTCGCTCACTTCCCCCCCCCCCCACCTTCCCCTGACTCCCCAAGATACTTGCCCATACTATCCCACATACCCTGCCACTCATGACTGTCCAGCCTCAGGGAAAATCTCCTGGTCCTCCTACATTGTCACCTAACCCTAGACAAGGCCCAAACCCTACTCTGCTTAACTCTTGAGAACAGATAAAATGGTTGTGGATAAAACACACTCTGTGTGTGTGCCAACATGGTGATCTCCATCACAATCAGCAGGCAGGTCTCAAGGGTACCTCAGTGCCATCCAAAACCTTCAGAACTCTCAAATGATGCTGTAAACAGTCTGGGCTGAGAAGGTAAGGGAATATCTCCTTCACAGGTTGACCACCTGAATAGGGAAAAGAGATGTGTAATTGCTAAACACTTCTATTATACACCTCCCAAAGTACAGAGGTGGTGACCACACTGGGAACACAAGCCAGATCAGTTTCCTGATCAATGATTCTTTGTATTACAAGTCATTAACATAAAGTACAATGAAACCAGAACCTTGGCCCAAGGACCCTAGCAAATAAACACTAACACAGCAAATACCAGCTGTAAGTAAGGTAAGACATGCTGAAAATTTGAGATCAAGAGCAACAACTTTGAGAGCCAATAAATCAGCATTGTGACTAGTGACTATTAATCTTAAACAATGAATGCTTACCACAGATACAATTAGACACACTCTGGTCAGATCTGCCGTTATCTCAACCCTTTGAGCCCCGCATTGGGCACCAAAAAAAGAACTGTTGTGGTTTAAGCCCAGCTCAGTACCACACAGCTGTTCACTCTCTTCCCTCCCTGCCTCCCTCCCACTCCCGGAGAGATGGGGTGGAGAATCAAAAGAATGTAACTCGCAAGGGTTGAGATAAGAACAATCCAGTAACTAAGATATAATACAAACCACTACTGTTACCACCAATAATAATAATGATAAGGGAAATAACAAGGGAAGAGAATACAACTGCTCAGTACCTGCCAACTGATACCCAGCCCAACCCAGCAGTAATCTAGCCCTTTCGGGTAACTGCCCCCCGTTTATATAGTGGGCATGATGTGCTGTGGTATGGAATACCTCTTTGGTTAGTTTGGACCAGGTGTTCTGTCTCTACTTCCTCTCAGCTTCCCCTCCTCCCTGGCATAAGACTCAGGAAGTCTTTGGTCAGAGTAAACATTACTGAGCAGCAACTAAAAACATTGCTGTTATCTGTGCTGTTCTTAGGCTGAAAGTCAAGGACAGCACTTCACCAGCTACTAAGAAGGAGAAAATGACTGCTACTGCTGAACCCAGTGCAAAATGTTTTAGGATTATTTTTTTAATGAGTTCCATCAAAAGATGTGGATGGGAAGGAAAACATTATCTTTAATTGCAATGGTTTGGCTAGGATGGAGTTAATTTTCTTCCTAGTAGCTGGTGCTGTGCTGTATTTTGGCTTTAATCTGAGAATAATGCTGATAACACACCGATGTTTTAATTGTTGCCAAGTAGCCCTTAACCAGATCAAGGACTTTTCAGTCTCCCATGCTCTACCAGTGAGGAGGGGCACAAGGAGCTGGGAAGAAGCAGAGATAAGACACCTGACCCAAAGTAGCCAAAGAGGTATTCCATATCACAACAAGTCGTGCTCAGTACATAAAGTGGGGGGAGTTACCCAGAAGGGGCCAATCACGGCTCAGATGAGGCTGATTGTCTATCAGTTGGTGGTAAGCAATGGCATCACTTGTGTATATTGTTGTTTTTTTCTTTACCCTTTTCAGTTTTATATTCTCTCCTCTTGTTATTACTCTTATTATTATTAGTAGTAGTAGTTTGTTATACTTAATTTTAGTTACGAAACTCTTCTTGTCTCAGCCCATGAGGTTTACATGTTTTTGATTCTGCTGCCTGGTGAGGGGGAATGGGATGGAGATGGGTGAATGGCTAGCATGGTACTTAGTTGCTGGCTGGGTTTAAACCATGTTAATTAAGGTATGCATTTTTCTCCAGGAATTGCTTTCTAAGTGCATGAAAATTTAGAACTCCTATTCACAACTTCCATCTTTAAACTTGGATTCGTATTTATATCTTTTTCTTAAATTTATCTAAAGGTTTTATTTTTAACTGGTGATGACAAACTGCCTAAAAGGAGCACACATTCAACCACGCTGAAGAGATCTCTCACCCACGGTGTGGGTGCCACACCGTGGTTTTGTGAATGCAGAGTGGATTTCTAGGACAGTGCCTTCAGATGCTGTGAAATTCTGCCAGCATTTGTTGGCTCAAGCCTTCAGGACTACTTCCAGCCTTGAAGCAACGTTTGCCACCTTGGCTTCATTGCCTCTGCCTACAGAAGTGACTTCAAACAAGGTAGAAGAAAAAGGTCTGCTCAGAGCAAGCTTGCCTTCCCCCCTCCACTGCCATTTACCTATTTTGACTGAATTAAAAGAGGTTAGGTATGCCTGTAGTACTATACTAGCATTGTTCAGCTCCTCAGAAGTCTTTCACTTTGAAGATGATAGTAGCATGCACAAGGAAGAAGGATCAGAAAGAGAAACCAGAGGAGTTAGAAAAATTACCCAATGTGATAAAAAGCTTTCTGAAAGAGTGACCAAAATATATTTTAGGGATACTTGATCAATGTTGAGTCCTTATCTCAAAACATTAAGCATATTCAGAACAATACAATATAACACTAACGAGCACTATGGTGTGTGCCAACTGCATTAATGTAGGTGTACAAAGGATACACCGTATTTAAATACTAATTATGACCCTTGCTTAGAACATCTTAATTCAAATAAGCATTTGAAAAGAGACTTTATGATGTTCCTTAAAATCCATATGTATATTTCCAAACATTTTCTGAGTTCAAAATTGTGATGGACACTCACAGTAAATTTAATATCAATTATTAGTAGTGATTATGGATTTTCTTGCACAGCATTACACACCATGTGTTTTTATCAGATGTCAAAATTAAATTAACCTGGTAAAAGCTTGCTCACAAATGGTGACAAGAAGGACATAGCAATTTTATTGCTAATGCACAAAACTTCTAGTAGGGAATCCAGAACTTTTTATGCAAAATTCATCAATATTTATATGTTATCACTTCTGAAATTAGACAATGACATGCATCCTTCCCCTTAGAAAACTTTGTCCTCAAACTCTAAAACCAAAAATAAATTGTAAAAAGTAGTTTTAAGACAGTTATTAATAAGCAAATAACCAAAAAGAGAGATGTTATATTTGCACTTTTTCTTCCGCAGTTCATGTTACTGGCTATGTTTTAAATATAAAATGCAGGTCTTCACTGATTATTTTTTTTTTTTTTTTTGCCATATGGTATAGTTCTGTTTGTTTGTTTGTTTGTTCGTCTTTTTCCTATTAGTCTCATATAAAACTGACATACATGTCCATTGACAATAAAAAAGCACAGAAGCAATCCTCTAGTTCTGAAGCATTAAGCAAACCTTATGTTCTCAAAGGTTTTCATTATTATCTGTACTTCTATTGTTATTCCTCAATTCTCAGGGCATGTTTGTGAAAAACAACTGATTGACTGATCTTTCTCCTGAAATTTAATTTTAGTTCTGAGGAAACTGATGTATTGATAATAATGTTAATGAGGTCTGTTCCCAGATTTCTCCACTTGCATTAGCACTTTGAAGAGCTTTTAGCATTGAAGCACTCCAGGAAGATAAATTAATTTAATTTGAATCATAAGTTAAACATGATTTTCCATACCTTATGTAACCTTGACCTGCATGCCATGAATTGCAGAATACAATTGTGGTGGTGACATTTCAGGGCTTCAAACTTTTCCTATTTTTTTACTTTTCTAAAAGTAAACAGACAATTCTACTAAATGCTTTGTTGAACTCATAAATGTAGCTTTCATTGTTCACATAAACATTTAGAGAAGTGAATCATTTTATACAAAAGAGAAAAATGCCATCAGAAACAATTCTATTCATTTTGTTATGATTTTGTCTCATATCTAACCACAGCATCAAATTCAGATGAAACAGAGAGGGTAACAAGACCTTGATTCTGATTATTACTGTTGAAGTAGTATTTGGGATATGAAATCAGTGATTAGGACTCCACAACCAAGGTTGTTATACCAATGGTAACAACTGTATTTCTTCCATTTTAAAAGCCATCATTTTTGAAAACAGCAGGGGTACCTATGTATGGAAAAATACAACCGTCACATAAGATTTTCTGGGATGGAAAGGAGGACTTCACCTAGTTTCATAAATTGTCAGGAGAGACCCTGTGTATAGTAATTCTGACATTTTTTGTCATGAGTAATCATTTGACAGATTACATAAATATGAGACAGTATTAACAACTGACGTTCTTGGTGTGACAGGCTGTGCATCATACATACATAATTACTCTGGACTTGTAAAAGGGAAAGACAACTGTGGACTACTGATAGTATACCACTAATGATGCAACTCACGTGAGCAAATGGACAGGTTAACCTACATGTGCTTGCCAAATGTCTATTCTTTCAGACAATACAAGATGTTCAGGAAACAGATGGCCAGGCATCTAAAAGTCAAATCAGAATCTCTTTTATAGTCTGTGGGGAGCAGTTGCTGGCAGCAGAATTGAAAGAGATTAACATGTTGTTGACAGTCTATTCAATCTTCTCTATCATTTATTTAAAAGAGGTAATTATTTTCTGCAAGAAACTTGACTTACCTTTCCATCCTACCAGGATAGTTGTGCCTGAGAGAAAACCTACATGTGTTTTCTGTCGCACTGAGTTTAGACCTCTCTGAAACATAAGAAGCTACAATAATGCTCTTTACAGTCTCAGAAGTTTTCGTGAAATGCAAGTCTGTGTCACCTTGCCTGCAAAGAGTTGAAAATGTATTCTATTATTCAACTTAACTTTAATGTTTAACATAGATAACACTATTGTATTCCCATTTATTATAGGCTAGGTAAGCAAAGAGTGGGAAGATAGCTCAGTTATGGATTTAGTAATTTTTAACTTTTACCTATCTTTGCAACTCTCAGATTGTTTCTGTTCCTTTTCTCAGTTAGCCTGTCATTTTGTGCTTTGGCAGCAGGGTAAACCATACTGTTGGTTAGTGCAGGCAAAATACTATCTGAATGCTTTATTAGAACCTTTATAATATATCATGTGATGATTTTGTGCGCTTCACAAAAAACTACCAATTTCTTCTTCAAATCTCTCCCACTTTGTCACAAAAATAACTTCTAAGAGATGTCCTGACAAACTTGGACAGCTGAAAACATTCTGATATCTATTTTGCATGCAATACTTCAACAGAAGACCATTCCTTTGTTCTGCAATAAGCATTTAAGAATCCTGTCGTGATTCTTCTGCCTCACAAATTGATAGAGATTTACCCTGGTATGCACTCAGCCTTTTTTGATTGCTGAATAGGAGTTCATCAACAAAATAGTTCCCTTATTTATCCAAGTCCCTGGAAAATTCAAGACAGACTGAAAATGTCAGATCACAACAATTTTGTGCCCTCATCGTGTATAGCTTTGTTGTCAATTTGATAGGTGGACCACTCGGTAGATGAAGAACTGGCTGGATGGCCACACACAAAGAGTTGTGCTCAATGGCTCAATGTCCAGCTGGGGGCCAGTAACGAGTAGTGTCCCTCAGGGATTGGTGTTGGGACCGGTCTTGTTTAACATCTTTGTTGGTGACATGGACAGTGGGATTGAGTGTGCCCTCAGCAAGTTTG
>JAOEHX010020667.1:17422-31497 GCA_025448015.1 Bolborhynchus lineola | reverse complement strand
TGGAAAAAGTGCAGCATATAGAGATGTCAGTAAATCAGCCCTGAAATAACATCTTGGCCTTATGATCTCACCCCCAGAGGAGGAAGGCCTTTCATTGTGGTGTTAGAAGGAGACGAGACATGCCATCTATATCAGTGCATGCACTGCCAAACCCACAAAACATACAGACCTTCCTAAAGAAGAAATCGTACAAAAATCACTCCAAAGCACAGGCTGAGTGCTCTACACCAGCTTGCTTAACCAGATCAGGCATCTGGCTCCACACTTGTTGCCTAGATGGTCTTTAGAGTTATTATCAGTGAGGTCAAAATATTGCTCTTAGTTTACCTTTTGGGATTTAGGCTGCAGATGCCGAAAATAACAGTCTTATGTGCTCATAATGGTAAACATACACATTTAAAATTTTATTTCAGACACAAGTGATCTGCTGCTGCCTTCCTCTCTTTCTATTGTGGCTGAGCAAAATCTCAATACAACACACAATTTTCTTTGACCTTTTTTATGTCAATGAGGAGCTACTCAATAAAATTAGGAAATGTTGCAGAACAGAGAAATGAAGAAAAGAGTAATACAGACTTGACACAGTGAACAGGCAGGTGTATTTATATGGACGTGAACACTGAGAGTGCCCTTCACTGAGTGGCAGCCAGCCTCAAAGGAGCACAAGTCCCTTCTGATGCAACTGTGGCTTGAGACAAGTCACGTGAAGACAACAGGCACAAACATCAGAACACAACCAGGCAAATGAAAATATGGAGCAAATGACTCACTGCAGTTTTGAGTTCTTTTCTGTGTACATGCAATCATAAGGTTTACCTGTCTGCAGCAAAGCCCTTTGAAGCCAGTATTGCTAGTGAAGATACATGTTGTGGTCCTTTATTTGTTCTTTGCTTCTCTTTATTCAGTCTGTTTCAACTTTCAATTGCTGGAGACATAAATTTACAAAGCAAGCAATCATATTCAAAATGTAAAACTGTAAAGCAGAACATTATATAACATTTTAAATGCATTTTTTTCCATTAAAGCAACTTTCTTAAAGGTAAAATACGTTTGGAATGTATGTTATAGGCCCAAGCCAAGGCAAACTCTGTTGAGGCTGCCTTTCTGAGAAGAGATTTACATTCAGCTTTTGGCAAGCGTGTGTGTTTGACATTAGCACATACGTCACCCAAAGGGAGATCTGTATTAGTGTATAGATGTCACATGGTGCTTGACCGAGGCCTGCAGGAAGAACTGCGTGCTAAGTTTATGAGTTTAAGAACTTCTGGTTATGTTGCACCATAACCAGTGAGTCTGATAATGGATCTACCAGGAAAAAAAACTGGGGCAAATTTAGGCTTTTGTAATGAACTCCCCTCTTTTCATTTTCCCTGTTGTTCCCTGCAGTGATCTTCGTTCTTGTTTCTTGTCTCCATCCAAAACTTATGGACAAAACCATACCTGGCAATGCAGCCTTTTTTTCTTTTTTTTTTTTTTTTAATCAAATGTTTATTTGCTGCTGTGCTTCAGAAGGTACTTTGTGGAGGTGAGGAGTGAGGTTTATGTGATGATGAGCATTTGAATTGATTACAGCAAGGAGGTATAATGCAAATGAAGGTGGTTATGGTTATAAGCTGCTGGGTGGTGTTCAACACATCAGTGACATTGTGAAAAATCTGTTTTAGAATTATTTGAGCCCACAATCTGGAGGCCCATAATTGGGTTTTCCTTCACAGGAGCCCACAGAGGTTCAGACAAGAGTTTATAAAATATACACAGAGATCAAAGTGGTTGGAAATCCAGACTGATTTTCTGTCTGTTTTTTTGGTGCAGGAGAAATGAATAAACCCTCAAAACACTTTCATTTAAGGCCAGTTCCTGCCAGCAAGGGAAATTTAATCCACTCAAGCCACCAAATCATTGAGTACATTTATTCATTAAAGTAATCAATCAGTGGAAATAGGTTTTTCTTTTTTTTTATATTAAATGGCAAAAATGATGAGTTCATAAAAATGTCAAGAAATTTTCATCTCTGCTATCTCTTTTCTTAGGTCAGCTGTCTTCAAATGTATTATCCCATTTGTAGGAATCTTACTTATTCTGTCTTTCTTGTAGAAAGCTGAGTACTGAGTATTACACAGAGATTAAAATTGAGTAGAAACTGTAGAAAATGTCAAACATAGCAGAAATCATGACACTTGCTCTTTTGACTAGTCATAAAAGCATCAGCAGTTGTTAATTCTTAAAGCGAGTACTCTGGCAGTGTTGCATTAATACATCAGTCACAGCAACTTCTTGTTTACATTTTTGCTAGCATCTACAAGTTTGTCAAGACCAGTCATCTCTTTCCCTCCTGCAGTTGGCTTCTTTTATTTTGACAAATGGATCCTTGCCAAGAAATTATGTATGTGCCTTGCACACCGTCATTTGGATGCAGGAGACAGCACTGTGATTATAATTTTTTTCTCTACTATTTACAACACAGGCTGCTGCTTTCAGATCTTTTAGTGGAAAAACCTGGTGAAAGAAGACATCAACTGTCCATTTGACCCAGTAAATAAAATTATGTCCATTGTTTGTCTGACCTATTCTAAACCTAGAACTTGAGGTCCTTTTAGTTTGGGAAAGATGTGGTGCCTCCCAGGTTCTTCTTTAAGCTCATGTTCATTTTGAAAAGTAGGAATGGCAAGGGACCAACTGTGTGTCATGACATTCAGTGTCTTACATCTACAGGCAGTTCTTCAATACAGGCTAACCAAAGTTTATAAAACACCCCCCAAGACTTTTGAATGAAAGACCTTATAATTGTTATGAAGATTCTAAGCCTCAAAAATGGTGTCACAGGTAAGGAAGAGATGAAATAAAGGGTACATTGAAAATATTTTGGATGAAGCAGGAATTTCTTAGATAATGTTTCCAGATTTTCCCAGAAATCTGTGGTACCATGAGCCGTGCCCCAAACTCCAGAAAAGCAAGCTAAGTTCCTGAAGTAAAATCTCATCCTGAAATGTCTTCCTATCAAACCATCAGTTTGAGTCTGGTGACAGGTTTAACCCTGAGAGCGTGAAAAGGCATGCTAAAGAAATAGCTGATCTTCCTCGATGGTGCCAGGAACATCCACCACCTCCCCCAGCACTGCAGCTCCATCTGTGACCAGTCAACAGAGGAAATTGATTGACAGCTGCCCAGAAGTATGGACTAATTAAATATATCTTAAGTAGGTTGCAGTGAACATATCAGTTTGACCCAAAAAATTTTGGTTCCCAGATGTCAGCAAGATTTTCTGTTTAGCTTTTTAACATGGTCAGGGTCCAGAAGCGGTCTCTGTAAATAACAGGGGCATCTCTGATGCAAATCACTGCTCCTCACGGTTCTAAAGTTGACCAAGAAAGATCTTTGGAGCAAGCAGACTTTAAAGCGCAGCCAAAGGCCTGCTTATATAGGGAAATCAGCATGTGGTAAGGTAAGATGAAAACTGATGGTGCAGTAGCTATCTGCATTCATTCTTCATAGGGAGAGTGGTGAGCCCTCAGGGTGTGCTCAGATGGCTTCTGCCAGTGCTCACTGAGGTAGTTTAAGGGGTCACTGTCCCTGGATATCTGCTTTGTCCTTTAGCTGGAGATTATGGCCCCTATTCCAGAGGTGATGGAAAGAAGCACATAGCCACACTTCTGCCATCCTCCTTCACAGCCTCCTGAATTCACTGAAATTACCAGAGAAGGCTGAGCTGCTGTTGGTGATGGCTGAAGGACTGAACCATATTTGGGTTTGCTGCCCCAGGTAAGGGAAGAAAACTGCTGTTAGAAGAGTAGGGCAGGCAGCGTTAATGACATAAAAATCTTAAGAGTATCTATTTGTGAATGGAGTGGAATAGGATATGATGTATTTAATTATTAAAAGCACCTACACGGGGAATTGGGCAAGAGTATCTAGTTGCTTGCGTATTTGCAGTTTACATAGCTGTGTAGAGTGGTCTTGCACTAGCTTCTTGGGCACATCAGCAGAAAAACCTTGCAAGATTTAGTTATTTAAAACACTGCTAAAACTGTTCCTTTTTGGACAGAACACCACCATATTATTTATTTCATTAGAACTCAGCAACCCTTGTATTCTTGATGACATTAGACAGAGCATAACTGCCTGAAATAAGGGTACAGCTGTCATTGACCTACCTCCTTAAATGGAAAAAAAAAAAACCTCTCAGATCCTGCTGAGCATTTTCTTACATGCCTACTGCATGCAGTGCAACCCCCTTTTTTTTTTCTTGAGATTTAGATGTTGATCTATGAGTTTTAATGCATATCCTTTTGAGGCCTTAGGATTGTGCTTTATCGTCTTTCCACAAAGATGCAGTGTTAGATAAAGAGAGCAAAGGGGCTGAGACCAATCTCAAAGACTGTCTATGCAGTTTTGAGACCATATTGTCAGTGGGAAATGATTTGTTAAACACTCAGCAGAGAGCTAACAGAATATTTTCAACGGATTTGCATTTTTGAAGGAATTCAGGTATCTTTAAAGTATCCAGAAAATACAGTTAAACTTCAGGCTACTGTAAGTTTGGCTCACAGTTCTAGCATCTTAGCACACAGGCTCAAAATCATAGAATCAACAAGGTTGGAATAGACCTTGAAGGTCATTGAGTCCAACCCTTACCTGAGGACTGCCAACTCCACCATTAAACTGTTTCATTAGAGTCCTCATCCACACATTTCTTGAACACTTCCAGGGACAGTGATTCCACCACTTCTATATCATAGCAGGATCTCCAATCCTGCTTTTAAAAGCAAGTGAATGAATCAAAGACACACAGGTGAAGAAATGCAGGGCAGGTTCTCAGGTAACTAAATTAGCACAGTTCCACTGTAGGCAATGGCATATACTGTATTTACTGAAGTTATGACAATTTTTCCTAGCCAAGACTCAGGCTGGCAGTGTTTGAACACATCACTGTGCCATAGACTGCTGCTCTGTTTGTATGTCTGGGTAGGATAGAAATCAGTGGCGAAACACAGCCCTCAGGTAACACTTCAGAAGTGTTAAAGATGACTGTGTTGCATTTTGTATAAAAATTGTAAATTCTTTTCAGAGTGAACTTAGTTCATTTTTCATCACTTTACAACTGGGGACTACCTGTACTAGGTAACCTATGCAACGATGGTGGGGTCCAGTCACTTAGAGGGCTTGCAACTTCAAAGACCCCCATGAAACTGGCTTTCATCCACCTGCTGAACCTCACAGCTGAAAAGCAAAACTTTTTCATTTCGTCTGATATCTCACATAGGTACAATACACACATACATTTATAGGCTGCAAATTGTGTACATATTTAAAAACAAAATGGAAGCAAACACAAAACTGGGACGTGCGTTGTGAAGCACATAAGCATGCTGGAGATGAGGCCCAGTTTCCAGAGCCCACTGACAATCACCATGTGCTACAGGGAGAGATGCTGCTTTCTATAATGCATGGAGCCAATTATACTAGTGCCTTGACAGAGGGGAGGGGGAGAAATCTCTTTGCTGACCCAGACAGACAACGAACTTGCACCCTGAAGCCCGATGTCTGATTAATTTTTCAGTTTTATGTTGCATGGCTGTTAAGTAGTAGATTAGTTTCTTCCTGTATTCTTACCAATATGCTCCTCTTAGTTCATTTCTGACATCAACTTAAAGATCTGTAGCTCCCCTCCTGAAGATGTGGAACAGCAAACTGACAAGCCCGGTTAGTGGGAGCTGAGTCAGTAATACCTCCAGGGATTAAGAAGACAGAATATTTATAGGCAATCTAATGTTTTAGAGTACTTTTCATTTAAAAGAAATCTAGCAATTAGGCATAAATATAAAAAGCACTAAATATTAAATTACTAAAAGGTTATGTTTGCGTAATATGTTTTGCCCACTAGCCACACCGAGAAAAAAGTTAAGCATTTGATTTCACTCTGAACTTTATGCTTTTGATAAATTTAAGATTATTGCTGTATTAAAGCCATTTTATGTCCTCAGTGGGAGTTAAAACGCTCAGCTTTTGTAGGATTGAGTCTGAAGTAAGGATGGGAGCAGTAATGTGACCACTCTTGAATCATACTGCCTAACATCTGAAAAGGATCAGGAAGACATTCCTTAGCCCTGAGCATTATATACAAATGAAATAGGGGTTATCTGGGGGCAGCATAATTCATTAAATGCTCCTTCTAAATGTAAAACACCAAATTCCCTTGGCACTGTCAGGCTTTCAATCTGCAGTCTAGTTGTGACATAAAAAATGGTAATACAGTGAAAGTAAACTTAAATTCAGAGAAGCTCAGAAGTTCGCTGTAAAAGCTTGTTCTATTTTGCTATTACAAACAGCCAGGAAAAACCTTATAGATATCATAGTCCTTTGAAAAAGTGCCTGATTTTGGAAGATGGGACTAGATTCTCAGATGGTGTCAATGGTGTCTGTAGCTCTCTGAACTGAGGATCTGACCCAGGAGCTGTAGCAGTCAGAAATGGATCCATGTATGGTTTCATCTTCCCCTTGAACATATTCCTCTTTTACTTCAGACCAGTGCTGAGAAAAAATTCAAACAACTACTGTGATCAGATTTTTACAAAGATTTGATAAAATCACATTGTGACTGCAAACAGTTTATTTCAAAAAAGGGTGCAAGGTGATCAGACCATGCAAAATTCAAGAACCCCTCACAACTAATCATACTGTAAGACATGTACATCATCACTCTTGTTACACAGGCTGTATGCTCTTCTCGTGCTTGATGCACTTATCCTTACATCAAACTCTCATGAAACAAGGAAGGATTATTTGTCCACTTTGGTCAAATAGGGTACAACTGGGTAGGTGGTTTCCTTAAGGCTCTGCAGGAAGCATGTATTAGAAGAACGTAAATCTTTCGCATGCTGAGCTAATGCCCAGTCCCCCAACCACTTCTGCCTGCCTAGTTCACCTTCTGTTATTTAATTAAAACAAGCTCTATCAAAAATCTTTGGAAAGTCAGTTATTTATACTCCACCAACACAGAAAAGTTGAAATGACTGCCTTGTGAGCTGACAAATGGAGGGTGCTCTATAAAGGCAGTGGTTATTGATTTAAAATATACTATCTATCATCTGTTACCATGCCATTAACAGGAGACTAGTCTGATGATGAGGGTGATTCAGACATGCTTCTCTCAGCTCCACCAGCACTGCCCAGCACCGCCCAGCACCCTGCTTGTACTCTGTGTCATATGAAACAGAGGCTGTCAAGTAGCAGCACTGCGCACCCTCCATCATATAGCCCTATCTGTCCTCACAAACCTGCACCAAGTCTTGATCTGAGTGAAGGCTACTGCTGACCCTGGTGAAGATTCCATTATGCCAAATGATACTGGCTTTCATTATAAATTGAAGAAAATTAAAGAAAATTAAAATGAAAGAACTTAGTGTTAGGTTAAGCATTATAAAATAAAAAAGGATAAAAGGATAAAAGCTTTGTAGGAATTGTCTCATTTGAGAATACAAAAATACTTGTGGGAAGGAGGGAAAGGGAAAACCTTAAAGGTAAATGTTTATGTAATGTTTGTTTCCTTTTCTTTTTTTTATAATTGTGTTTTGAAATTTCCTCATGGAAATGCTGCTGATTTGTGTGCATGTGAAAAATACACTCCCTGCCTGTTCAGTCTGTCCTGGAGTAGGTCAGTCTTGATTCACTGTCCACTGAAGTAGACAGTTATACTTCCTTGTGTTGCTGTTAAATTTAACCCAGAGGTTTTGAAACTATGATGAAAATACACATCTAGGGTCCCTCCAAAAATCAAGGTTACATTTTAACTACAGATACTGTTTAAATCCTATTAAATATAGAGTATACTAACAATGATGTTCCAAGTAGTCACTATAAAGATTTGTTTCCTTTCCAATCTGCAATGATGCAGCATTCCAAAGGGGTCAGTGGAGGAAAGAGGTGAATTTGGCCACTTATTGGCTTTTTATTACCTTAATATAGTGAGATTGGAACAGAAAAAGTATGCCTTTCTTTAATTGATTCCTTTTTATTCAAAATCTATGAGGGCTTACCTTAAAAATATATGGTGCTGTCAAGTTCAGCAAGCTGCATGATTTATTAAATCCAGGTCACCATTTCTTCCTGTCAGTCATATGTAAGTGCCTATCAATTGTTATCTATTTATCAAAGGTTAGAGAGAGTCTCTTAAAAGACTTCCATAGACAGGTATGGGGACACAGTACCCAAGAACTGACTTAATAATGTAATAAATGTTTCAGGCCATATTATCAGTTGATAGGAATCCTTTTAGTCTCATTCTTCTGATTTACCTCAACCCCGAGAATCTGGCCTATTATCAGTGACCTTGTCCCTGGCCATTTTTGGTGCAGTTTTGCTCTGGCGCAGTGCAGTGATGTTGAGACATTTTCCCAGAAAAATAGTGTTATACACCATCTCGTGTCAGGTATTCTGTACCTCAAATTGGTGGAACAGAGCATGTTATTTCCACTTAGTGGGAAGAAACCAACATTGTTATTTCTACTGCTCTAGTGTCAGGGCTTTTTACTTCCACTGCAATGACTGTATAGTCTCTCATAACCAATAAACCAACATCCACCCTGCCAAGAAAAACAACAGAAAAAGCCTTGGCTGGTCTGAAGCACATTAGAGCATGCAAAAGAAAACTGACTCCAGGCTGCAGCTAGACTGGAAATGTCTGTACTGCTGATAGCAGTGGTGGGATTTGACTGAAAAGTTACATTTTTCTAACACATCAATAACCTCTGGATTGTTTCTGGTTCTCTGGATGATGCTAGCAGAAAGAAACAAAACAACGAACTAAGGGTGCATATAAATTCTGTGCTAACTTCAAAGGGGGGAAAGGAAACAGGTATTATTTGCTTATGGTTTAAAATGAATACAGTTGTGGTGTAAAATTAATACAGTTCAGGTTTAAAGCTTCTGGACACAAGTGGTCAAACATAAAAAGGACCCAGGTGCACCATATCAGACCCCCCACAAAAGTTGTCTCTACAGCAGTGTAAGTTTTAAGACAATTTTCTCTGAATAAGGGACGCAGCATCACTCCTCAAAATTTCCAAGAGCAGTTCAAGGCTGAAGCTGGGGCTCCCTGGAAACTTCTCCATCATGTTACTGACATGAACCCGTGCACTGTGAACACTGGTTGTGCTCCATTCCCAGCCCACTCTTCCCACTTGTTAAGCTAAACTGCCCTCTGTTCCTAACCCTCCACGCAGCCTTCCCTTACAGTGCAGCTTGGTGCTGTGACCTCCTCCAGCTCCCAACAACGAGATCTCTGTTTCATGGCATGTGAACCTGCTCTAGGAAAAGATGGGTTACATTTTATGAGGACTGCAGACTATGGAGTCATTGCCCCTGAACACACAGAAAGTTGAGCTCTCAATTCAGTGCAAACCTACATTGCTCCATGGATGCGAATGGAACAAACCGAATATTTTTTAGCTGAGTGTACAATCTGTAGGTTCTGTAGTTACACAGGATTTATTTGCTGCGGTGAGAAACAAGAGATCGTGGGTTTATTGCTTACCAGTGGGAAAAAAAGAGGTCTCTATTATCCATGAAACTAAGACTCACTCATTCATGTTTATATGGCTTTATTAACACCTGATGCATTTTAAAGTGAGGGAAGCAAAAAGGTTTTGTTTTCTGTTAAAGATGACAACTGCTATTTGCAAATATAAGGGTCTTCTTATTTTCATAAAGTAACACAAAATCTAGGCAGAAATATGAAAATGAGCTCTTTGATGGAGATTGTCACCCTTCACCTTGCAATATGTATGTAAATGCTTTTTAAAGCATTGTTTTTTCCTGAAGCTGTGCTTTGGACTGTGACTCGAGAATTCAAATATAAGCATCTGAAACAGAAAATTTTGTATAAGATAAATCTTTTTATAAAGTTAATTTATAGGGGATTTTATTCAGAATTATTTATTTCAAGTCACCATAGCCTTTAAATTTAAGGCTGAGTATGAGATGTAGGTTGCTTATATTACTAAATGCTTCGGACACTGCTTCCATAAAGTCTGCTAAAAGTGCCTGCACAAAAATCTAAAATTAATTTTAACCCATAATAAGCCCTTATCACCAGTACCAGCTAACATCTGCCAAGTTGCTGTTGTACATCCTTATCCAGTGGCAATGAAGATGTGCCCATCCTGAACCACATTTCTCAGAGGCGATGAGAAAGAGGGGCTGGGGAAGATCTCAGTCTGGCATTAGCTATAGCATTTGGATCTACAGTACCAGTGAGCAGAAACAGTACTATAGGGCAGGAAAGCACTCTGCACCCTCAAGCTGGGAGCATGGCTGTGTGGAGCTGTGGATGCGGTCCCCACCGGAGTGCTGGCTCCGCATGGTCTCACCAGCGCCGGCTGAGGTCACTGTGGCTCCGCACCTCCAGCTGCTTTTGGAGCAGCTTTTTGCTGCTGGAAGAAAGGAAACAGCAAAAGATTTTTCCTTTTTTCTTTTCCTTTTTTTTTTTTTTTTTTTTTCCCCAGCACATATAGTTTCTAAAAATGGGGACTAACCGATGGTTGTAATTTTGATGGAGATTTACCTGTAGGCAAGATGGCAATCAAACCTGCACTATTAACTAAAGGCTGATTGAGATAATGAATATAATTGTCAACTCTGCACACTGATTCAGTCTGTCTAACCATATATCAGTTTGTCTTTCCTCCTGCAGTTTGTCCCCCTTTATATCTTGCTCTATGATAACTATAGGTGAATACCAAAAATCCCCCAAAATACAGGATTGTTTGGGGTAGAACTGATGGATGCTTGGGAAAGAAGCTAGAGAATCTGCTATACTAGGTAATTGAATTTATCACTGTTCAATTAAACACAGTAAATTTGAGAGAAGCAGCTGAACTGGTAGGTAATATTACCTTTTGTCTTTATAGGTCTGGAGGAAATTCAGATCTTTACTCGTTGGAGTAAGTCTGCAAATGCCACATCCTTAGCTTAAATGACTTACAGTCTGCTGGATGAGATAGTGTACAGGAAGCATTGCACGTAAATATCAGGAAGTAGTGCTCCAAAGTAGCAATAACATCTTTAGGGGAGTGGGGGAGAGAGAAGATGGGAGAAAACATCAGAAATGCCTTCTGTGGGTCAGAACTTCAGGCTTGGAAAACATTCAGCTTGCCAGCCTAAACAGACACTGCAAAGCCCATCGCCTGATCTGCAGATTTCTTTCCCTACAGGGAAGCCCAAGGGTCTCCAGGGAAAGACTTTCCACCTTCCCCGTCAGACAGGCTCAAAGTTGAGACGAAAGGAAGTGAGGTATTAGAAGATGAGGACTAAACTACTGAACAATCAGAAAATCATAATTCACAGCTCAGACCAGAGTCAGTTCCAATTCAGATGAGTTCTCTCCAAATCAGACATTTCT
Organism: Bolborhynchus lineola; assembly: GCA_025448015.1. Taxonomy (NCBI): domain Eukaryota; kingdom Metazoa; phylum Chordata; class Aves; order Psittaciformes; family Psittacidae; genus Bolborhynchus; species Bolborhynchus lineola. Next base: position 20,102 of record JAOEHX010020667.1, on the reverse strand, counting down.
GCTAGAAGCAGTTACTATGAATGACCTTTTCAGATGAATCAGAAAAGTTTACATTCAACTTTTGGAAGAGGCGTGCTTATTTGGTCTTCTGGGGCTTGAAACCCATATTCAGAGCTACCATTGCTGAAGAGGTGAGGGACAGCACACAGCAAGAGAGTTACTTGGCTTTCTCCTGGGGTCACACACAAGCAGCAAAACAAAAAAAAAATGAGAGCACAATACATGGCTGTAAATAACACTGTAAAGGAATGTGACATTGAAACAATAATGCATACCCTTTAGAGCAGAAAGAGGCTTATGTTTGCTGAGAAATCACTATGAATGCTGCTAATGAAAGTAAAGAGCAAGAACTCATGAAAAGAGATCAGAATTACTCCCCCAGACAAGGAGCTGCTCTTTGTGAAGCAAAATCAGAGATATTCCTCACCTGTCCCAAGGGAAAGACCAGGTGGAATCAAATTTACCTCAACTGTATTTGTGTCTCTGCAAGTGAGGCTCTCAGGCCACTAATAGTGGGGGCATTGTAAAATGTAGGTAGTCCGTGGCTACATTTTAATAGAGGACACAAGGCTGTGGCATGGGCCTCCTCTAGCGGAGCTCATGGGAGGAAACACAAATACAGTTGCAATAGAATTAGCTTGTGGGTGCACGGTAAGTGATGCATTGCCTCACTGGTGGGCAAAGTGGCAAGTGGCACATACTTGTATAATTTTAAGAAGTGTAAGTGGGGAGCCATAAAGTCTCCTAATAAAGAAGTGACCAACTCTTTGAAATACAGTCCCATATAGATGTATGTAGGTAATTCTGTGTTTTGTCGTCTTCCTTTCATCTGCTGTTTTTTGTTTGCTTTTTTTTTTTTTTTACACATACATGACAATACAATAGCAATCTGTATTCTGACATGAATCTGCATTCTTAAAGCCTTGCATGTAACAGAAGGATGAGGATTTATAACCCGTTTGCTCATATTTCAGCTATTCCTTAAGTAGCTCTTGCATATTACTTGTTTTATGTCATACAAGAGTACTTTGCATGTCCTGTCATGCAACACTGCAAGCCTCTTTCCAACATAAAGAATCTTCCCCATCCGAAATTTTCTCATGCTGCATCACTGTGTATGTCTCATGGCTAGCAGCTTCTTAATACAAATTGTCTGTACAAGTCGTGTTTATCCTCAAGTTAGTTGGATTAGACAGGGGGTTCCAGAAACTACACTGCCTCTGAAAACAGTTACTTCAAATTTAACATGAGGTTTAATCAATAAGAATAACAGCAGTAAATTTGTCTCATTCTGCTTTTCTATGTTTTAGAAATGCCTTAATATAAATGGCTTTCAGCTGTTCCTCAAGAGATACCTTTGTCATTTACTGAGCACTTTGTGCTTCATAAGAATTCTCATTACAATGTCACAACTTAAATTTGCCTTGCCCTCATGCATTTCAATACCTAACCATCTGAGGGAAAGGAAGTACCATTTGGTGCTTGCATGTAGATATCTAAATCAATAGAGTCTCTAATCTATTTGCACATGCAAACATTAAAACCCCCTGAAAAAGAAAAAAAAAAATACAGTTAAGGGACAGTTAAAATCTCTACTCCGTAGAGAGGAACTGCTTGTTAGGAACTTCAATGAACGAGTCAATGTCTTTTGCTCATAAGTGAAATGTTAGCTAAAAGTTGAATAGGCTGAGGAAGGCAACTAATTCAAGTCTCAATCATGAACCATAAAAATAATGGGATTGTCTGCTTTTTTATTTTTATCCATATAAAGACTCTCTGGAAGGCATTTTTTTAAAAGAGGTGGGAAGAAAGCAGGGATTTTATGTTTACTCTTCAAGTCCTGTCTCGCCTGCTTGCCTGTGAGAACTAAACCATTAAATTATAACATTGGAAGAGTCAAGAGCAAAACTGTCAAGTGTTTAGGAGAGAAAAGATTTTTAGCCTCGACTGTTTTGATTTTTTTCAGTTTCTTTAAGTTTGTAGACTAAAAAGCATTTGGAAAGAGGATGTTTTTATTTAAAATTCAACATCCATAATACTTACATTATGGTGTGAAATCTGTACTAGATGAGTGATATCTTGGCAGATCCCCTGGGGCTTAAGTTGGGCAGGAATTTACCCATTATTTTTAAAGCAAACAAGTGTAGGGAAAAAAACCCCCACATCACAAGAAAAAAGATTCACATTTTTCATTGTAATAAAGAAATAAAAAGAGTACAAGCTCAACTTTTAAAAGAAAATCTCTGGTAGATCAGCATTTCACAGAGGGTTTTTGACAGACCACTGGGTCTAGTTTGTTGTCTCAAAATACCTGCCTAAATATAATTCAGAAATAAAAGGGGTTTTGGGGTGGTGGTAATTGCTTGGGGTATTTTATTTCGTTTTACTTTACTCAGTGATTCGACAGAGGCTCAACCTTTCATTTTACCTGAAGGATTTAGTAAAACTCACAATCTGAAAAAATAGCTCAAATTCAGACACATGCATAGTACCGTGGCAGACTGTTTCTTACTTGAATTGGCAAGAACCTTTCTTCTTATTTAAATATTTTTATGCAACACCAGTAACACCATTATCTCAGCATTGACAGAATGAATATAAACTGTAAATTCTCTTCTTTGAGATGTTTAAACCTTTGCTGGATAAAATGATAGCAAATGTGATATTAATTAAGAAATAA
>JAOEHX010020666.1:1827-11971 GCA_025448015.1 Bolborhynchus lineola | reverse complement strand
GTTCAAACTTAAACAGGGGAGGTTTAGATTGGATATGAGGAAGAAATTCTTTAATGTAAGGGTGGTGAGGCACTGGACTGGGTTTCCCAGGGAAGTTGTGAATGCTCCGTCTCTGGTGGTGTTCAAAGCCAGGTTGGACATATCCTTGGGTGTAATGGTTTAGTGTGAAGTGTCCCTGCCCATGGCAGTGGGGTTGGAACTAGATGATCTTTAGGTCCTTTCCAACCCTAACTTTTCTATGATTCTATGATTCTATGATTAATTTCATCCAGTTGTTTGATATGAACTCTGAAATCACACTCAGAATGATGTCAGGATCAGTTCTACAATCACATATGATAAATATATTTACTCATAATATTAGATGTACTGGATAGACAAGCACATTTTTGGCTTTTTTTCTGAAATATATCTTTCTCAGTATGCATTAGATCATGACCGATCCAGTGAAACAAGTCTGTGCTTTCTTTACGAACAGTTGGTAATTGGAATAGTTTGTGTAGAAATGCTTTAAGGAGGGTCAGTTCAAGGGTATTGCCCAGGACTATATCCAATTGAGTTTTTAGTGTATTAAAGAATAGAGTCTCCACAGCTCCTGTGGGCAACTTGCTACAGTGTTTAATCACCTTCACAGTAAACAATTTTAAAGCTTAAGTTTTTAAGTGTTTAAGTTCCAGTGTTTCAGTTTATGCCTATTGCCTCTGATCCTGTCATTAGGCACCATTAGGAAGATCCTAGCTCCCATATTTGCTAACCCATAAGGTTACATATGGATAAGATCACCCTTGAGCCTCCTTCTCCCCAGGCTGAACTGTTCCAGCATTCACAGTCTTTCCTACAGGGAAGTAGCTCTACAAGGATGTTATGGGTGAAAGTATCAAAAGCCTTGGTGAAGTAAAAATCAACAACACCCAATTAAGTTATCATGAAGTGATAAAAGTGCAAAATATTTTTAGAAATCATATTTTCAGTTGGGTTTTTGTGCTTATTTTTCATTATGGTGTCACTGAAAATTAAAGCTTTATAAAATATTACTCAGTTAAAGATAAGAAGAAATGAGAAAAAAAAAAACAAACCACAAAGCCAAACTTACTGATTTTGAAATTTTAGCTCATATCTATACTAAGGAAGACAAAATGTCAACAATCTTTAAATATAGCTGTTCAAATCAAAACGAATCATTTTGAGTATTTAAATAAATACCTTTACTATTTTTAGTGAATTATATTAATTATATTGTAGCTTCTGCTAGTGTCAATATGTCAACATTTCCACAGAAGAAAATACATATTTTCCTTTAAAGATAGAAAAGGATAGGTTTAAAGTATGTTTTTTTCCCTCTTGACTGTTAACTATCGTAACACAAAGACGTATGAACAGAGACTATTTAGGAACTGAGATAATAATACTCTATAAAGCTAATACCATTTAAAGTTTATTTTTTTAGATAATGGTACTGGCCCTACAGTGATGCACACAGTTCTGCTGAAACTTGGAACTGAAAAGAAACACTCTGCACAATAAGACCTTTTTTAATGTAAACAACTGAATCCAAAAAACTTCATCACTTTTAAACCCTGTTTTCTCATTAGAACTAAAATTCTTTGCCAGTTGGGAGTGATAAGGGCCTAAGAAAGCATTTTATTCTACTACTATTCTAATTTTTATTTGCCAGCTTGCCAAAGCTTACCTCTTATCACAGCTGTGGGCCAGAGAACAGATAGGACTTGGAACTGGTGGCTGTAGCAAATAATTCCTCTTGTCAAGTATCATCTTGAAAAAATCTAGTGCCAGACTAATTTGTCAGGGAGCACACCATGCCCTTTTCTTGATTTCCTTTGTTTAAATTTCCTATTTTTTTCATCCTAGGAAAATAATGTATAAAATAACCTTTTCTAAAATATGATGAAAGAAACAAGAGGCTAAGAAATGCAACAATCAACTCGAAAAGCCTACAGTTGATCAGAGGATAAAGATACTTCTTTGTAAACAATTACAAAGTATTGCAATCTTTTACATCCCTTGGAATAAAACAGAGACATCTATCTTTTATCACCAAGGAAAAAGAAATTAAAACTAAGGAGCAAAGATTACACACCAGATCTCAAACTCGTTTACCAAAATATCTGGTTGTTTCTGCAATTTAATTTCAATGTATGAATTAAACTGTTATAGAGATTTGAATTTGGATCTCTTTCCTCTTAGTGAAGTACTTTTTCTTGGCCTTTTGTGAAAAGGAATATTGAGCAATGAAAGCACTGCCCTGTCATAAGTTACCTATCTCTCTCCCTACAGAAGGGGAATTAAGCCACAATCTGTGTTAGATGAGTTTTGAAATACAACTGATTTATCATTTCAGCTATTAAAAAAAAAAAAAAAAAACCTAAAAAAAAAAAAACCCCACAAAAATAAATCTGCTTTAGTTTTAGCTGCTTTACCAATTCCTTCTGCCAAGGCATAGCAGGATAGGTAACAACAGATAAATCTGTGTGGCAAACACACTGCCAAATGAAGTCACACACCACCACCAGAATAGCCATTTGGTTTGGCAACACTTAAACATCAGGAGCCCAGCACCCAACTCTAAACCAGGAAACTCAGAAGCAATGAAAATCTAAACCTATTTTTGTGAAATACAAAATGGCAAATACATTAGCTGGTCCTGAGAAATTAGCCTTTCTCTCCATAGGAAATTCATTTGTCCCAGCTTTGCTGGCAGTTTTAACTCTGCCCTTGGCACCACTTTGTGGTGTGAACTTTCTATACTCAATTTATTCAGAACTTAAAAATATTATATTAGTGGTGGTAGTGGTTAACATGGTACATGATGACAGAAAATATCTGCAGATTCTTAACAGCTATTGTGAAGATCAACCTGAAGTCTTAGTGTCTCTTAGGATTTCTTTACAGTTTTGTGATTGTTCTCTCACATTTTTTTCCCTTTTCCACTTCTTAGGATTACTGTTAATATGACTGCAAGAAAAATGTGCACTACAGAAGTCTGAGCTAACCAAAATGATGTTAGCATAAAAAACATATTTATGTGCAGCAAGCTTTTCACCCATACAGAACACCTAATTAATAATTAATGGAATAATAATAGTAGCAGTAGTAGTAATAATAATATAGAAAATCTTAATGTGTAATATATGTATGCAAAATACATATTCTTTGTTACACCAGCTGATATTGCTGAAAAAAAATTGCAAAATTTAAAGCACAAAAAGCCTTTTTTTAAATAGATTTAGAGAATCATGAGTGTTGTTAGCACCTATGAAAGTGATTACTACTGAGCTTAGACCAAGGACAAGGTGCCCCAAAATATGAACTTCAAATTTTCCAGCCTAACTAATCATCTAGGCATTCCAATCTTTAGTTGGCATGTTCTGTATATTACAGATCCATACATCTCATGACATCTGACAACTTTGGTGGAAATAAAAGATACATCTTATTCCAGACACCTGGTATGTTGCATAGCAAATCTCTCTGAAGAAGACAGTCAGCAAAATTGATGCTCAGCTCTATGAGTTCTGAAATTGAAGGCAGAAGTCATTGAAGACAAAGAGTGATGAGGAGAGAAAACACTTTACCTAAGTATACTGAGAAGAGAATGGGATGTCCAGCAAGTTTTAAGAATGCACTTTTGAAATACTTTTTGATCTTCATGGTGGTTAGGACAACTAGGTGGAAACCTTGCTTCTGCAAAGCGTATGTACTAACTGGGAAGACATGGTTGAGAATTTCATAGTGAATGGCAACTTAGATGATGATGACAATGAAATGAGAGATTTCATGGAAATTAATACAGAAAGGAAAATCATATGAAAACATTAATTTTTTAAAAATATTATTATATACTGCAATAAATAGCTCCTTTATTTAAAAATTGCATTCCTGGAAAACAAATCTGGGAGAAATTTTGAAAGTACAATGAAAGAGTAATCAGGCCAAAAGATGAGCTCAGTATACCACTCAATCACAAAGATCAAAAAGATGAATTCATATGTTTACTACAAGCTCTGAGAGACAAAATTAAAGGAGGCACAAAGATGCAAAACAACTTGAAACCATTACCAGCAGGAGGAAAACTTGGAACTGAACTAATGTGCCACTCAGTGGAGAAAGAAAGCTATTGACAGTTGATGCCGAAGATATGAACTAAATTTTCACATCATTTTTTATTTTAAAAGTTAACTGAACTCAAAAAGTTATGACAATAATTATCAACGACAGAGGAGAAGACCTCAGTCTCATAAAACCAGAATGAGTTAGAGTGGTTAGTTAGATCACAATTACAGAAATAAACTCTCTAGTGGTAATGCTGGAGAGGCTTAGAAAGAGATTGCCTGAGAGGTTGTGGAGTTCCTAATACTGAAGGTATTTAAGAACACCTTAATAAAGCATCAGTCAGAAACAGAGAGACATGTTATGCCTTTTCCTATGTTGGAGGGAAAGCCTTTTTTGATTTCTTGAAAGACACTGAAACTCAGGAAGTCATCCTAATTCTTCAAAGTACACCCCTATGTGGTATTGAAATTGGAAATAGACTGCTCATCAATGCAAAATTCAGATAGCTTCAGAACATGGTGTTCTTTGCCATACTGGAGGTATTTACTTTGTTGCTGGCTTAACAGAAGTTTATAGGGACTAAAAAGTACTAATATGAACATCTAATGTAAGACTGGATTGTTAATTTGGGAGTAAGAAAGTTCCTTCTTTAATTCATTAAAGTATGCTTAATTTAGTTTCCACAAAGCTAGTGAAAGTCATGGGTGCACATTATGCTAATACAAATGTCTTGCTGCAGTTACTAAATATGCAAAGATAGAAAGAGATGGGGAAAGTCATTGTGTGGCCTTGTGGTAAGGGACTAGATACAACTCCCTGGCCCAAAAAAAATCCACCTGCTTATGCATTGTTCAGCAGATCTAAGGACAGAGAACAAAGGAGCTCCTCATATCTGCAAAGTCTCCAGCCATTTTGGAAAGCCTGGGTTTCTCATCTGAGGAAAGGAATGAATAAATAAATAACTTGCTTAGATTTGAATCTGGATCATTTAAGGACTATTCCCTCATTTTGGTACCTTAGAATTTTTAATTCTTATTAGCACTCATGATTTATTTCCTTTCTTTTTATTTTATTTATGGTGAATCTTAGCTTCATGTGGGTAAAGGGCAGGAAAGAGTTCAAAATCTCTAGTGGCTTTAAAGGATTTCTCACATTAACTTCTTTACATGCGAAAAATTGTTTTTGTGGTATCTTTAGTGCTGTAAACAGGTTTAGTTTAATGCAATTACTGATTATGTACCAACATATATAGGCTCTTCTGCTTTATTTTCCCATTGACCTTCCTCCACTTGCTAACATTGATGGTTGTTAGACATACACAGTATGTAAACTGCACATGAAATGGAAAATTTTCTGTGCAAGAAAAGCTTCTGAAGGAAGTTTCACAAAAGATAAACTATGAAGCTTCAGTCTTCTGTAATTGAAGCCAATGAAAAAAAAATCTTACTGATTTCACTCAACTCACTGAGAATGGTATCAATCTTGTAATTGAAAAGAATAATTAAAAATTTAAATTCCCCAAAGATCACACATCCTAAATGTAGGAATGAAGGTAACAGTCACACACATTAGCTCTGATATATATCTCTAGAAGTATATCATGGCAATTACTCCCACATACCAATAGAACATTGATTTAAGATTCTCATCGCACATCAAAACACAGAACAATGCAAAAAGTTAAAATCCTCTGTAAAAGTCATTAAGTCATGGGGAAAAGAAATATGTCTGAATATTAGATTTAGTATTGAGTTATTTTAAGTCTCAGTTATTGAGAAACAATGTATCTTATTAGACGAGTTGCACAATTGGGGGCTTTTTTAGTGTCGTAGTTGTGTGTTTTATCTCTTTTGTACTGCTTTCCAACGCCTTCTGAAAGTTCTTTCCACTACCAAAGCTCCAGATTGTAACTTCACTTCCCTTTCTTACCTGGGGAAAAAAAAAAAAAAAAAAAAATAGATTTTGAACAATCAATTAATCTTATTCTGGCTGCTTTCAGTAGAATCTCAGAAAAGGTGAAAAGTACTTCAGTTGCTGTGATACCTTTTAAATAGCTTTTATGAGATACCTGCTGTAGCTGCAAAGAATGTGAATTTTCTGCAAACAGCAAAGTTCAATTCAGTAAATTTTTATATACCATGAGGTATTTAATAGGTTATTCTTGGCCTCTGTGATTAAATTGTAACTGCAGATCTGAAGTGACTGTCACTGCTATCTGCCTCCAGTTATTTACATAGGATAATGTGAATGATTTAATAATAGTCATACATATAAGAAAATATTTTCCCCCAATTAAAAAAATTATTATCCAGTTCAAATACATAATATCCAACTTGACTTTATCAAAGTGCTTTTAAAATTAATGTGAGAATCACAAACACAAATGTTATTTCAAATTGTGCCTCATATCCAGGTTCAACGTCTTTATCAGTGACATGGACAGTGGGATTGAATGTGCCCTCAGCGAGTTTGCTGATGACACCAAACTGGGTGGTTCGTTAGATACACTGGAGGGGAGGAATGCCATCCAGAGGGAACTTGACACACTTATAAGGTGAGTTGATGCCAACCTCATGAAGTTTAACCATGCAATGTCCTACACCTGGGTGGGAGCAATCCCAGGCACAGCTACAGGTTGGGCAGAGAAGAGATTCAGACCAGCCCAGCGGAGAAGGGCTTGGGGGTGTTGGTCGATGAGAAGATGAGAAGCTAGCAGTGTGTACTTGTGGCCCATAAATCCAGCCATATCCTGGGCTGCATCAGAAGGAGCATGACCAGCAAGGAGGTGATCCTGCTCCTCTACTCTGCTCTCGTGAGACCCCACTTGGAGTATTGTGTGCAGTTCTGGTGTCCTCAACATAAAAAGTACATGGAACTGTTGGAACAAGTCCAGAGGAGGGCCACGAGGATGATCATGGGACTGGAGCACCTCCTGTATGAAGATGAGATGAGAAAGTTGGGGCTGTTCAGCCTGGAGAAGAGAAGGCTGAGTGGAGACCTCATAGCAGCCTTCCAGTATGTGAAGGGGGCCTGTAAGGATGCTGGGGAGGGACTCTTCATTAGGGCCGGTGGTGATAGGACAAGGGGGAATGGTTTCAAACTTAAACAGGGAAAGCTTAGATTGGATATAAGGAAGAAGTTCTTTACAGTTAGTGTGATGAGGCACTGGAATGGGTTTCCCAGGGAAGTTGTGAATGCTCCGTCCCTGGTTGTGTTCAAGGCCAGATTGGACATAGCCTTGGGTGTTATGGCTTAGTGTGAGGTGTCCCTGGCTATGGCAGTGGGGTTGGAACTAGATGATCTTTAGGTCCTTTCCAACCCTAACTGTTCTATGATTCTATGAAGTATGTATCCTTCTGCATGTGTATATAAGATTGTGGTTCTTTCTGCATATTTCAGGGATGGGTTTGCCTTTCTGTAGAAGGAGAAAAGGATAAGCTCCACTTTAGCATGCAGAGACCTACCCAGTAAGTGGGATTGTGTTATGCTGTGTATAACACTACCTTTTACAATTCCATGTAAAATTTAATTTATTGTAAAGTAAATTTCATAAGCATCTATGTTCTTGGCCTCTGGAATGAAATAAATAACAGACCTTTGGCATTATAAAAGATAAATTTCCAAAAAATTGTAGAGGTTGAATCTTTTTAATCATCATATAGATAACTGGAGGAGGAGCCATGTGAGGGAGAATTATGGCAACAGTTACTTATGTACATGCCTCAGACTGACTTGTTAGGACTGGTCTGGGAAGGAAAAGATAAAAGGTCATGATGACCCTTTGCTCCTTCATACCCAAGATTTTTTGTACTCTCGTACTTGAGGTCTGCAAACACCTCAGTTCTACTACATGAAATCTCCCACATTCTCAGGACCATAGGAGGCAATCAAGCCTCCAGTAATTTCAAGCCTTCAGTCTCCCTAAGACAGGTTTTGTCATCTTCACTGCTCCTACCACCCTGGCAGGTGTCATCCTCCCACTATCTGCTTTCCACCTTTCCCATACCTGTTTCCACACCTAAACCTACATCTGTTCCCAACAAACCACAACCGTCTTTTTTGTGACAGGGAAAAATATAGTAAAAAAAAAAATTAAAAATTAAAATAAAAGAAAATGAAATGAAATTAAATAAGTTTCAACAAAGGTCACAATCATTGAAATAATATCTTCTATCTGGGTAGGGAACTGGGGCAGAAGAAAGTGACTAAATTTCTAAAGAAACAGAAGCATTAAGGACCCCTTGATTCACTATATACTCTAAAAAGCAGACTCATAGAGCATCTGCATAGTAATAAGAGAGCTATTCTAAAGTAAGATTTTCCAGAAAGCCACTTCCACCCACTCCAAAGACCTTTGGAGTGATCAAGTAAATTAGTTGGCCATATTATCATTGAAAATTGATGCTTTAATGCCCTCACAAGTCTTTAAATTATCTGATCAAAGTACCTCTTTTTAACTCCCAATGCATCCTTTTGTTGGTTTCTTTTTAGAGCAAAAGCACGATATAAGCTAGTGCTCAGAAAAGTTATCAAGTAATTTTATTTAAATGAAAACAATCACACAATAAAAATTATAATGATTAAAATGTGTCATCACACAATCATTATGGAGATTTTTAATCCAAACTAATTCACTAATGAGGTTTTCAGAGGTACTTCACAAATTGAATCAAAATATCTGAAAGATGTCTGCAGAATGAAAACAGCAAGTAAAGCAATGAGAGGAGTGGTTCAGGAATTCACATGACTTTAGCCATCCAAGAAAATATACAAGAACTCTATGTAAAAGCTGTAAAAAGCTACTTTGTACTGAGAGATTAAGGGTTTTCTTAAAATCTTTTACCACAACAGACTTGTGGGTGTAGTAATGAACAGTTTGAAAGAAATTACATGTTAAGCCAATATCCTTTTCAAAGTGCTCACATGAATTTACCTAAATAATCTGTCATGGGAACAAATACCCTGTCACGGGAACAAATACCATGCAAAGTAGCAAAAGGTTGCAAAAGAACTTCTAAGATGTAGAAATCCTTCTAAGAAATTCAGTTCTGGTAAAAAAATGGGAATGATGCTGCTTTGTAAGTCTTTCACAGCACTTAGATGCAGATGTCTAGAGCAACTGCTAGCTGTTTCTTGTGTTTGCTGTCAGATACAGATCACTGCAGAAATATAGACAAACTGGTGGTGACAACTCCACTGAAACCTGGAACTCCTTGACTGACATCTTATTTCAGTAATGCGTGGAGAACACTGAGATTGTGGAAAGGCTTGCTATCCTGCTAATTTATGACTGTTTCTTCATAAATTTATTAATTGACTAGTCTCCTAAGAAATATATTTTCATTTTATTTCCAATTTATGGATAAGCAAGGATTTTTTCATTACTGCTGTAGCCTATCAAATTAATTTAGTTTCCAAGGGAGATAGACTTATTAACAAATGGAGTGTGGGGGAGCCAGATTTTGTTCTCTGTTGACAAAGAATCTGATCCAAAGCCTATTTTGCATGGGATTTTGGACCATTAACTTCAATGCCATTAAGATGCAACTTTGAATTCTTTTCTTGTCCTCCCCCTTGTCATCTACTCATAGTGTATTTGAGTCCTTAAAAAAAAAAAATAAAAAAAAAATCCTGCCTTATTCCCTTAGAAATCAATCTGTTTAGAAATCAATCTGTTTAGAAATCTTGGTTTATCAGGGCATATAGTCTTGTTGTGTGCCTGTATAGCACTTGAGACAACAAAATAAGAACTCTAACAACTCTTGTAATTTTTCAATTTATAAAGTTATTTTATCTGGCTGAAGATTTCAGGTAATACAGTGCCAGAAATCAGAGGGTCTTGACACAGGACTTAGTTCTATTTTACTACATTTACCTGATGGCTTGAGTCTGCTTAAATATTTGTGAAATATCTGAGATTGTGAAATTACTATTGTTTGTTAATTTTCATTACAGCATTATTTAGATATTCTGACTACATAAGCTCAATTAACCTATGTCATGGTTTAGGCCGTAAATCAGCCACACAGTTTGCTACATGGAGAATCAAAAGAATGCAACTCCCACAGGTTGA
>JAOEHX010020663.1:9457-27732 GCA_025448015.1 Bolborhynchus lineola | reverse complement strand
CACCACCCTTACAGTAAAGAAGTTCTTCCTCATATCCAATCTAAACTTCCCCTGTTTAAGTTTGAACGCATTACATATACCCTCTGTATTAGAAAGCTAAAAAACTATTGCAATGAAGTTCTGCATCATTGAATATTTAGATGAATACAGGTGAGTGCATCTAATCTGTGACTATCTTGGGTTTAAAATTGTCTGTGCTTGCCCATAAGGAAGAGTAAAGAGGAAAAGGAGGGGGATGGCAAGCAGATCTCAGAATTCAAGACTTCAGAAAATTATTTTCTCTCTATTTTTTCCTTTTGTTTGTTTGAATTGTAGTGGGGTAGTGGGAGGCCATAAAGGAAAAATACATAGTAGTTTTTGAGCAGTTTTAGGGATTACATCTTAATGTATCATCAACACAGCTGTTACATGCAATGCTATGTCATGATTACATTTTATAGGAGGAGGAAAAAAGAATTAGATGAAGTGATTCTTTAAGCTCCCAAGGATTTAAGATACTGTTTTAACATGCCTTACAGCTATTAAAAAAAAAAAAATAGCTGTTTAATATTTAGTTTGTGGCCTCAATGAGTTAGGGGAATGTGAGGACCCAGAATAAACATTTATAATTTACAGAGCCTGAAATTTAGACTGTACTGAAGCAATCTGGAGTTACAGCAGCCTTTATGGCACTCCTGTCTTCAGAAAGATTTCTCAGGCCTTCTAGGATGCCTACAACAAAATGCACAAAAAATGGTCCATGGTGTTTATTATTATATAGCTCTGTCTTGTTTTCATGATGCAGTGTCATGCAGTTCTGTTAAAGTAGACTCTAGCAGTGCTAGAAGAGGAAATGGTGGTGAAGATGAGTGTTTGTAGGGCCTTCACTTTAGAGAAACTTAAATAATGCTTTCTAGGTCATCAGCTGCTGGAAGGAGCTCTGAAGATCTGACATCATCCAAACTGGATTGTTACTCTTTTTTGAAATTGAGTAGGGGATTGAAAGAGATTTCTGAGTTTATAGATGAGAGGGGAAGTGCTCTGATTGAAGGATGGAGGTACATGGAGAAAGAAGGGAAAGTGCAGGGCTGGAAAGGGAATTTTCTTGGTGCTTTCAGAGGTGTGGAGTCCAGGGAACTTGGGAATAATGATAGTTGCAGGTCACAGAATGCACAAAGATTTATTCATTGTAGGCTTTGATTCTAAAGCTTTGAGCTGCTGATTCATTAGTGGTTTTAACTGGTTTGAGTCACTCTAATGAGCTTCAAACCTGTGTTCCTGAAAGCAGGCTGATGCACTCTTAACTGGACTTGCTGAATTAGACAATAATAATAACCTGAGCATATCTTTGCTTAGAAATGAGCAAATTGTAAATGATGTGGAGTCTTCATGCCTGACGTGTGAGAGCTGCAGGTACATACTGTGGTGTAGCTGTGTTGATAACCAGTTCAGTACTGAAGCATGTAGCACTTCAAGGTTGGTATTGATCAGCAGAATTTAGTTATGGTACAGGTGAAGTATGTCAAGCATAGAGCTTAACTGGAAGAAGCAGCAAAATCAAAAGAGTGTACAATGAATCAAAACTAGCTTCTGGAAAATATGCTATCATCAAAGTGAGACACCCCCATATTAAAAACCAGGACTACACATTTTCCTGTGCGAACTCCGGTTCCAGTGTTTTGAGGCTAACTTAACTTCTTTGGTGACTTTCCTTATTCCGAAGGCCAGATAATGTTTATTGTGGCAATGGTCATAATAGATGTCAGGCTGATGTCAGTGATTTGTTTCTAAACAACTGCACAAAAAAATCTCCTCAAAAATAAACTGCACCCAGTGACTTAGAATGTTCAGATTTACATTGTTAGTATATGGAAGAAAACAAAACACAGAACAAATTTAATAATTTACTTTTAAAGCATTCGACACTATCAACTCGTTTTTGCTACTGTTAAGATCAGATATTCTTCGCATTTCTCTAGAGATAGAGCAGAAGCTAGGCAGATTTTGTCTGCTGAAGTACTTAATCTGAAACTTGCCTCATTTAATTTACCCTTCTAAGGTTGGGGTTTTTTTCTCCCTCTTTCTTTGTGTGTTGGCATTCTGTTGCTGGTTGGTGCGGTGAACTGACTAAACTGTTTATTGCTGCTGTAACAGGGGTATCTCACGTGACTTCTGCTTCCAGTGCTCTGATTCTTGCCCAGTTCCTCTTTTTTAGGGGTTCTGGTGTGCTTTGGACTCTTCACTGAACCAATGCATCCCACTAATCCAGCAGAAACATTCTGTTTTTACCAATTCTATGGTGTTTGTTAGCTGCTCCCCTGTTTAGCCTAGCTCTGACTTTGGACCTGGTTACTACCTTTTAGACAGTTTTGCTGAAATAACGCCGTGCTATTTGTTATGCATGTCATAGCTGATTCTTGAAGACAGGGTATTAAAGTCTGTTTTGCAGAGTTTGAAGGTTTGCAGTAGTTGAACTGACTTTGAGGGGCACTGCAGATCACCAAGCACAAGGGGAACTTGCTGTTGAATTGTACTAATTAGTACACCTTTTTTTAGATTTAAAAAAAAATCCCTGAGCACCAGAAAATGAAAGAAAGTTGTAGATCAGGAGTAAACAGCTAAACGTATCCTCAAATAGATCAAAGCTGCACATTCTCTTTGCTGAGTTTCTGAAATCAAATGCAGAAGAAGCAGGTTTGTTGAGATGGAGATGCTTTTAATCAGTAAAGTGCCATTTGTGCTTGTTTTGTGTTCATAAGTGAGCTTAGCCAGACTGAGCCTGGTGTTGTCCTGGTTACTGTCATTTGGAACATTGTGCAGTTTCAAACTTTGCATTTATTGCATTTGCAGTGCTCCAGTACTTCCATTCTTGGCACCTCAATAAGTATTTTGTGACATTTCCTTTCCATCTCATCTTGCATGTCTTCTAGGCTCCTCTGTGTGTAAGGAAATAAAGAGGTTACATCTGATTAATTTTTACTTGCTGTTGTGGATTTTTGGACAAATATCAAGCTGAAAATCATACTTTCATTTAGCTAGCTAACCAACTATGTAGTTGTCCTCTCCTGGGATTTCATCTTATCTTACTGCTCCATGACACTGTAAAAGTGAAGTCTTTGTCCTCACCTTCTCCTTCACTCTGGGTCTCACTCTTCACTCCTTGTTCTCTCTTGAGAAAGAATTGTAGCTTCGTTTTTAGCCACACATCTGATTCTCAAGCTGCTGCAGGTGGGATGGGTAGATTGTTTTAAGCACTATGGTCGCTTTTTCTATCCTCTTTTAAATGTAAGTACAGTGTTAGTATTAATTGAAGATAATAACCTACTTTACAGGAGTTTCTATCATTACTTTCTTCATATGTTTGAAAGAAAAAATCCTAAACTGTTACTAATGCAAAATAATTCTGTTTTATTTCAAAAATTCAAACAGTAGAAAGAGGTTGTAGAATTTTTGGGGGTGTGTAGTTCTTGTTGCTGTAACATTCAACATATAAAAACGTATTTTCACGAAGTTTAATTTAGGGTTACACTCAGATGCAACATACAAATTCTGATTTTCTCCTTCTCATGAGCCTTTTACTCCTCCTCTTCCTCCAGCAAAAATGTTCTTGCACAGATAGGAAGAAACATGCATGCACTGAGGATGCGGAAATAAACTCTGTGCAGCTGTTTAGTTCATTAGCCTTTGTAATTCCTTATGGGAATTAAATTACTGGTCGGATGAAGGGGATGAAAGGTTCACCACAGTGGGATTCTTGGATGCAGTGCTAGTCAAAGTTCACTTAAAGCTGGCATGCAACTGATGACTGCTAAATCCTACACAGAAAAGATAATTACCCTGCTTATTCACAGTACAGTATAGTTTTATGAGTAATTTTATAGTATAACAGACTGGTTTAGGCTGATTTCTGTAACCTTTCCTGGTAGGTCCTTTTTTAATCTTAAAAATGTATTTTTAAACAGGTGCTTGCCAGAGTTCTGGTGTGTTGTTTTCTCCCCTGTTTTAGCATGTTCTCTTCAAGGGTTAATTTAGTTTTGCTGCTTGATGTATTGATATCCTATCTTTTGACATGACATGGATAAAGTGATGATAGTTACTCTGTTTTTCATATAGCCCCCAACAGAGTCTTTTGCATGTACAGTGACTTGATTTGGGAAGATAACCCATGGATTTTAAATTCTGCTCCCCAAAACTATATCTGTTACATTGTCTAATCTGTGTATGTTGGATCTTAATTTATTGAGCCAGAATTTAGCATAAGTAGGAAATCTGAATGCACTGCTTTTAGGCCAGATCTGGCCTGCTTGATATATTTGTCTAGATCCCATAGCAGGTTACGTAGAAGTCTATCTTACAGCTTGCAAAAAGATCTTACCCTTAGAAGCTAAGAGGACTAACTGTAGAAATGTGCACTTTGTCTTCAGTACCTCCAGTCTTCAGTCCAGGTGATAATGGCAGTTCAGTCTTTTTTATCTCTGAGTTTATAACCCTGTGTTATAAAACAAAAGCATAAACTCTACTTCCCTCCCATTGATTCTCTTTTAAACCAGGTTGGATAAGATGCTAATTTTATATTTATAAAACTGTTTTTGTGAAGTGAACAAAATGTTCACTAAAAGCAAGAGAGGAAATAGATATTCAGAGAACTTCAAGCTTCAAACTGAAGCATAGGCAATGCTTTAGGTGCACATTTACCCTTCCATTATTAAAAGCAGAAGGAAACAGTGCGTACTGTCAGGAAGTTTTTGCAGTATTTTGAGCTGGAAACAGGACTTAAAAGAGAGCGGATTTCTTTGAAATACAGGAAATAATTTTAGTGTTAAAGAAGACTATCAAAGATCATTTTTCGGATGGAAGTTTTTGTTGCGACTAACTGCCATCACTCTGTGTTTGAAGTGGACTTTCTCAGTAATGGGAACAGGAGTCAAAGTTGGAATAACGTAGCAGTTTCATTGTGTTATCGTCATTGTCAAGCAGTTGTTTAATTGTTTTTCTTGTCTAACACTGAATAATTATCTGGGGAAAATGTGATTGCCTCTTTTGTCACTGGGGACAAACCCACTGTCTTCTATTTGTGTTGAACATTTGGATTATTTTCCAAGTTGAGCTTTGCAGCTGTAAGTGTCTGGCTGCTTGATCGATGTGCAAAGGTAACTCAAAGGATATATTTTCTAGAGTGATTAGTTTCAAGGTTTTGTGCCGCTAAAAGACCCCAAAACCAAAGCTGTTGTGACTTGGTGGATTTTGGGATTTCTACACAGGACAGAACTAGGTGGGTAGATACAAGGTCAACTTGGTCTAAAATAAGTCTGTTCCATGATGGGCAGAACTTATGAATCCCAGTGCCTTGACTCTAGTGTCCTGTTTCTCTCTCTTCCCTCCATCTTCGTCTAACCCAGGCAGTTAACAGCAGATCAATGTCAAAAAGATATTTGTACTGGGGAAGCAGTATGTGTGATGCTATGTCTGGAGCTGTGGATATGCAAGTTTGCTAACCAGCTGTTCCCAAAAGGCATGTTAAAAGCTGAGTTCTGCCTAAGCCTCATTCAGTTGCATGGAAGGGCAGATGAATAACAAGTGTGTACTTTCCTCTTCTCAGATTCTTACATTCAGGAAATATAATTGAAACTGATTATTTCTGAATTTAGAAACTTCTCTTGAGTATGTTTTTAATTGGTCATTGGATTGAGAAGTTACCGGAGAGGACAAAACATAGACTAACATACTTCATACTCACTTAGGAAATCAGGCTTAGTATATTTTTTATGTTACAGTTAGCATGGAAATGTGCATCATTGGAGGCTGATAGGAACAGCTTTGCAAAGAAGGCTGGGAATCATGTTCCTCAAAGTGCCCTTTTTCTGCTCCTGTCTTCTACTGGCAGGTGGTATAGCATGATTTGGGTTTTTGTTTTCTTGTAGCCTTCCTTAAGGTGATTATTACACCTACTGTGCCCACAGACCCCTAGAATTTTTAAAGATGAGTCAGGAAGTTAGTATCTTCATCCTAAATTGCTAACTGAGAATCGGAGAACTGAATGGATTAGAGAGACAGAGGTGAGGATTTAAGTCTTCAGGAAATCACAGCAGAGTTTGGATATGAGCATTATCTGATTACCTGTATTTTGATGATTTGTTGTGTGAAAGCAGTCTAAAGAAGATATTACTGAAATAAGAGCTGAATCTCAGGCTGTGAAATTGAGAAAATACCACAGCTTTAAGCTCAGCTGTGTGGGAGGGAGGACCCTTAGAACTGATATCAAACATACACATTAATGTTTTATGTGCTATGTCCATGTATGTATTAGATCTAATATATACATATTATGTATGTGTATATATATGTTTAATGTTCTCTTCACCGTTTTTTTGTTTCCCCCCAGACTTGTAACTGTTCATATTTTGATTACATGAGACACCGTCCATTTACTTTCATCTTAATGTGGTTTGTATAATGTGACATTTCAGAGAGCTGGCAAACAGGAAGGCACATCCCATGTCTCTGGGCATGGAAACTGCTAAAAATGGAACTGCCTATTGCAGGTAGTGCACTGGATTTTAATTTGTTTCTCCTATCCCTTACAAGGATAACTGCTCCTTTCCCACAAATTGTGGCTATTGTGTTTAGAATTAGTGCTGCAAGATGTGTGAAAGTGTGTGGGTTCTATCCTTTTTTCTTTTCTGACTAGTGTTAGCAGGGACTTTTGAGCACATAAGATTATTACAGGGGTGCCTGGATCTTCAGGGTCTCAGGGAAGATTATCATGATGCTTTGGTGACTTAACTACTTGTGAAGATGACTGTGCTCTGGCTTTGTGAATACTTGTGCTACTATGCCCCTTTTTTTGTATGTTTTTTGTTTCTTTATTAAGAAGGTTGAGATTTCACTGAAATGTATATCAGACCTGGCTATGTATTTTAGAATGAGGTTTTCTTGGGTGGGAGTGCTACTGCTTGCATCTCTTAACTGAGTTTGGTAACGAGTGCTTTAGACTTTTTTCATGTCATTCATTTGAAGAGGTAATAAGCAAAAACATTGCAGGTTAAATGATTCAGTGATCTGATGGGGCAAAATGGAAAATGCTGCTGGAAATACTGTGTTACTCTTAAATCTGTAGGAAAACTACATGGCCTTTTGTGCTTTTAGCTTCTTCCAATCCTAATCAATAAAGACTGAATGTGTGTATGTGTGTGAATGAATGAAATCTATGATCATCTCAAGTAAAATGGGTGCCAGGTAGTTAACTTTGCAAGGAAGCAGAATAAGGAGCTAAAGGAAAAAATAAAGTCTTCTGGCTCTAGTTTTCAGTCATTCTAAAGAAATTTAATTTGGAAAACTCCTACCAGCACTTACTGTAATTTTAAGAAGCAGGATGTTGTGGAGCAGGTTTTGCCAAGGCCTAAGTCTGAATCTCTGCTAGGGGCTTGTACGTAGTGCTGCAAACCAGCAAGTAACAGCAAAATGTCTTTCGTGCACTATAACTAGAACTGTCGCCAGGAATTCCCATTATAACTATCCTGCCTGTCAGGAGCCAGTGTATACTAGAGAAGGCAAACCACACTTTTTTTGATCCTAGCTTGGCAGTGTTAGACCAGCTCTGTCTTTAAAGGCAAGGCTTCTAGTTTTACTTCTATATAAAGAGCAGCTTCTCTTACCTTCCTAACTGACGCTGTACGCCTAGCACTGCTGCAGGCACCAGAGCCTTGACCCTGCAACACAGAAGTGTAACTATCTGTCCCCATTTCTCATCTGATCTTCTTGAGGTGGAAGCATCATACAGTGTAAGTTTGGAGAAGATTTTTCAGTCCAGTGTGTAGTATATGCCCACCACGTTCTCTCACGCAATTGTCAGCAGTGCTAGGAATTTAAAGCATTCCACAGCAGCAGGAATTGTCCTACTTTGCTCTTATTCTGTTAGCAGGGGAGCACTAGTTGATAAAAATGTGTGTAGTTTTGGACACCCAAGTAGGTCTTGGAGTGTATGTAAGGACAGCTACAGCCTAGTTTGCTGAAGAAGCTTCTTTGCTAGCTGTAGGAGTCCGAAGCAGCTCAGAATGCGTTTTTCATCACTTTGGTTTTATCCTTGATGTAGGTGTTGTGGGGAGCAGCAGGGTAGGGAAACAGAAGGTGAAATTGCCTCATGAAGTAAAAAGTGATATGTGTCCATGACAGGGACGATTTCTTTGACTGTGCAATTGTACTTGTAGTGCTTTTAAAATATTCGTGGTTGTAACTAAGAAACTGGTTATAATTTCTTCCTCCTTTCTCATACTAGTAAGAAGATGTGGAATCAGGTTTGAGGGGGCTGAGCATTGGCTGTGTTTTGCTTACAGGTGGAAATACTATTCTCTTCATTTGAGGCTTTTGGAACGTTTGTCTTCATTGTTACTCCAGTTGTAATCAAGAAATGAAGGGTCTGGCCTTTGAAAGAGAATAGGTGATGCTGGAAGGCAAGAGAAAAAATTGAGAGGCATGCCTTGCTGGAGAAAGATCCCTGACAGCACAGCTAAACAAGTTGTGCTTCTGTAATGAGTTCTGTGGTTGTTTACAGATACTGTAAATAGCACATTCACCACAGAGGATGCACAACTGGTAAAGAAGTCATGCACATGCTTCTGCTTTCAAACACTGGTCCTTTTTGCTGTGGGTCCTCAGTGGTGTGAAGTTGTTCGTATATGCTTTTATCCAGCTAAATACGGAACATGTTGTTCTGTTTCTCTTAAAGAAAGTAGTATTTGTACTATCAATTGGCAGCTAATTGCTTGTTAGGATTAGGGAATTCCTTATAATCACGGATTACAGTCCTTTCTCAGCATACCTTTAAGTGTGTTAGTTGCCCTATTCCTTGGCAACCTCATGTTTATGGTAACAATATGTAAGCTAGCATTTTTAACAGATCCTGGAGAAATTCCTTTCTCAAGTAGCAGGAAAGTTTGGTTATTCCTAAACACAGCTTATTGGTTTATTTTCTTTAAAACAGCTTTGCTGTATAAGAGAAACTGCACAGAAGGCTTAGCCCTGCAACTTGTATTTTTTATTTTTTTAAACACATGTGACATTGATTTCTCTCTGCAGTGCATCTGAACAGCCTGGATCAGAGAAAATAGGTCTGGAAGAAGTCTCAAAGCAAGAATCAGCTGTAATTATAATTCCTGATGTGGTTATTTAAACTATTCGTAAAGATTTCCAGTGATGGAGACTCCTGGACCATCTGGAGCAATCCTTTCTAATATAGAGCAACATCGACCTTTGGAAAACTCATCCTAAAGGCTGTCAGGACTGAGCTATGCAGTGTGGATGTGGAAAAGAGATTATTCCTTTTTACATGTGCTTAAAAACAATTGGCATGTTTTATTACATACTTTTCTTTCCCTCTGTAATCACTTTTCCTTTAGGATGATTAATCCCAACTTTATCCCAGTTGTTTCCTCATTAGAGAGCCTCTGTCTTTTCTTGTACTTTTCTTTAGATTCTTTATAATTAGATCATATTTTTCATTAAGCACATCATCCAAAACCTGACACGAAGTTACATGTAAAGCTCTTTTATTTCCTTTTCTAATATTATAGCAGGAGACAACCAGCTTGTGTTCATACGCCTTCCTGCAGAACCCATTGCAGTCAGCTGGGCAAGGAGCACTGTTTTCTATAGCATTCAAGGTGCTTTGCATAGGACTATGCTGGAGGAGCTAAGCTCAGTTGTACCACTGTGCTGGGTACCATATAATGTTGGCCCTGCAGGAAGGAGTCTACACAGAAAAGAAAAATCTTACTCCAGAGGCTGAAGAAGGCTCATATTGTTGCAAAGAGGAGTGTTTAAAGGAAGTGCATTTGAGAGCATAGCTCAAACTATCATCCTCCCAGCACATTTTCTCTCTTCATTCTGTGATTCTCTCAATCTCATTCTCATCCATCATCATGTGGATGAGACCAGTTTTAGTTAATGGACTGAACTCTCTGTGTTAAGTGGTTTCTTTCTGTGTGCTGTGTGCAAACTTTCCCATATTAGGATAACATTCACAGATATGTGAATACCTGTGTATAGTTAAAAGCAAAGGAGCTTGATTATCAAGCTCATGTTCTCCAAGATCGTATCTTCTTTAGACCTTTTCAAGCCCTACCCTGTCCACTTAAAAAGAAAATGTTAATTTCCCTGTCTATTTCATAGTTATTGGGGTGTGGGTCAAAGTGGAATGGATGTAGCACAATGCTACACCCTCCCTGAAGTGCTTTTTTCTATCCAGGAAGCAGAGAAATGATGCCATAAGTCTATGGTAACTACATTCCTGCCAGTCTCTGTATTAGGTCAGGTTATGGCAAGAGAGTATTAGTAGGAAAGTAGGAATATCTCAGAAATAATTAGGCTAGAAGTCCCTTCCCAAGCAACTGTTGGAGGGTGGTTTGAAACCACAGGGAGTGAGCTACGGCAAACTGTAGCTCAGCTTGTGTACTGACCTGCTTTTCATTCAGCATAAATAAAAATTTTATACGAGTTTGGCTATGCATGGCAAAGTAGTACAAATTATTTGTTGTGACCTGGTCCAGAAATGCTGACCATTTTTGATCATGGGTACTTCAACTTTTGTAAGGGGAGAAAATAGCTGTTTCATATGATATAGCCTCTGATGATTTCATATGATAAAATAATAAAAATCAACTTGATACAGAAGACTAAGCTTGATTATATAGATTAAGAAAGGGGAAGAATCCTGACATAAAGGAGCTGGGGTCACCTTTAAAGTGTATATCTGGTTATACATAATATGCTGCTCTCTAGCAGCCCCTTTCCTTTAAGGCAGGAGTGGATTTTCCAGCTCTGTAGGGGACTTACCAGACAATTCATATACATTGCAAATACTCCATTTCAAAGAACTGATAACTTAATAGAGAAAGGGTAGTGATTTACCCTTTCTTTTGAATATGCTTCAATGCAGATAGGATTCTTCTGAATAGAAAATTTGAGGTTGATATAGTATGGAAATTATCATGTGTTATTTAGGATAAAAGTGAAAGTAGTTATTAACATGTGCAGTCACTGTATTTTATTTGGAGATGTGATAAGCATAAGCCATTTTTTTCCCCCTTTTTAAATCCACAGAAGCAGCCTACAATTAGTTTAAATTGTACTAAGCATGCAGTAAAGCAGAATAGTTGTGTGTGTTTGATCACAAAGGGGTCTGTTATTTATTTTGGAAAATCGTATCTATTTACTTGCATTTATGTGCTAATACAAATGTTCATCAGCATTGCCTTTACTCTGTGTTCTTATTCTTCGAATGCATGTCATGATTCCTGATAAAACTGAACTCTGGCTTACTTTTCTGCCTTTTCCCTCATCACAGATGTAACTGAATTGCTTCCTTCCTATAGGTGAATATTTTGGGAAGGAAGATGCTTCAAATGTGTAGTGTCTTGTGGAGAGTACTGACAGCCCCATTCACACTGCATAGGCCCAGTTTCAATGCAGTGGTCTTTCTTAAGTAGGAAATTTAAAGCTATTCATGACATCAAACCCCCAACTTTTAAGTTCAGTTTCAAGTGCACAGGGTAATTGTTCCAGCTTCCTAGTACAGTGTGCTGTCCTAAGGTACACCACATATGAAAGGAACTCAGTGCTTCACCAGGTTCAGTGTGATGATACTTTTTAAGTAGATAGGTTGATGCTATTGACAGCACCCTAAACAAAAGATGTGCTTTCAGTTCAGGATCAAAGGAATATCTGTTTCAGCTTCCAAAAATACAGCGTACTGAGCTGAGGAGCCCCACATAAGGAAGGAAGTCATCAACACTTCACTGGGTTAAACTTGTAGGTTGTCTAAAACGTAGATGAGATCATGTTGAAACAAATACCGAGGTCTGAGTTCAAGAGAAGTCTCTACTCTTTCTAAGAGACCAATATTTACTGTTCTGTGATATGATTTATTTTACTGTCTTTGTCTTGGAGACCATACAGCCAGAATGCATCCCAACCCTGTTTCCCAGTTGCTGTCTCTAGTGTGCATGGGGATCAGCATGATTTGACCCAGATGTGGGATTCAGGGATTCACCTTTGGAGTTTCTAATACTGACCCAGCTTTTTTCAGGGAAGAATACCTTTAATAGTGCCATCTGTGATAGATGCAGTAGTACATATAGGTCTGTGCTTACTCAGTCCATGCTGCAGTTTACAACGCCTCACTGACTCCTGTTTGTAGCTTTGCTGAAAAGTAATAGAGGTAGGTTGGAACCTTATGCAACCTTAAACACTAGAGCCTGTGGAGAAGTGAAGGGATGACCCAGGGAGCTTAAGGACCAGAAAAGGTCCTAGTAAGGATTTAGAAGGGCCATCTCTTCAGTGTTGTCATTTGCTTTGGCAACAATTCACAGCCAAGCTAATGTTGTGCTGTGCTACATAGTCTTGAAAAGTCTGATTGTAATGGGATGCTTCGTGGCAGCCAAGGTGACAAGTGTGCAATGATTATTATAGAATGGGGCAGAGTTCAGCTGTTGTTATCTGCAACTGCATGATGCCTTGGCCAGCTCCTTTCCTCCTCATTGCCTTAAGGAAAACATATTTTCTTTCATGACACTAATAAATGTCAGTTATAACAAAGCATCTTCTCTAAGGCTAGTGTGGCTGTGCTGTGGCTTTTCAGTTTCTTTAATGCTCAATTGTTCTGAAACATGTTTCAATTGCTCTCTGCTAATAGCCTTGTTTGGGAAAGGTGCATTAACTCATCTGTTTCCCAACAAGTTGGTTTTGCTTCTCATTTGTCTCGTGTGTGTTAAGTTTTGGTAAGGGGATAGTCCTTGCCTCTCCTTTTATTGTCGGCTTTGCTGTGTATTTCTCAATGTGTTAATTAGGAAGTCATACTTTGTTTCTGAAGAGATACCATTCCTGTAAAAACTGCTTTGAGTGGGCTGCCCTGCAGACTTAGGACTATGTAGTGCTTTCCCCTCCCATATATTTCTGTGCTTCACAGTTGTTATGTTACCTTTCTGGTTCTTCTATACATATTTCTAGTAAGAATAGTCTGAAATTCTTTTCCTGGACTATCTGTTGTTTTCTATAGCAGATCTTTTTCTGATTTGTTTCTGCAACTTATGTTATTTACTGATTCTTTTACTTCTTTTGTTAACCGAGGCAGTGAAGTTTCTAGGGCCATGCAGAAACTGCAGCTCTTACAAGAAGATGATACCACCGTGTGGGGACTTCAGTATCCATAGCTTATTTCTCTTAAATGTGGATTGCCATGTGCATCTTGAGCAACTAAGAGTGCCAAGAAATAGAAGACTCTCATCTTACCATCTTTTGTGTTACTCTGTGGCTGATAACTTGTGGTCTTACAGCAACAACTTCCGACTTAGGAAAAGATGATGCCACTTTGCTGGAGCCAGTGGAGTTGAACAGATTTGTGTTGGTCATGAACATGTCCCCAGATCTGAAAGCTTGAACAGCAGTAGCTCAGGATAACCTGTTTCCAGGAGGGTGCTCTGAGAGTGGTGATTAGTCCTGTTGTATTGCATTAAGGACATGGAAGAAAAAGCTTTGGGCAAGTTTCCTTTCCTTTAAGATGCTAGCAACTGTGATTTCTTTACTTGTCACATTTGAAGATGTTAGCGAGTAAAAGATAAAAAGACCAGAATTAATTGTTAAGTCTTGAGATGCCTGCACAGGAAAACATACTACTTGATACCATAATCATTCTTAAAAGTAGCACAGTTCCCGAGTCTCTGGTAAGTAAGGATGTTTGTATTGAACTTGCATATGATGTGCAGTGGATGGCTGAGCTTGACAACCTATAGGGAAGGGGCAAAGAAATGTGGGATGTGGTTGTTTCGGTTATTTGTTTGTTGTTGGTTGGTTTATTACTTGAAATAATGCTCGTGTTGCTTTATTTCTTCTTTCCTAGTAACTTTGCCAGGGAATTGTCTTCTGGAAGTTCTGTGGCTATAAATTATGTCAGAAGTTTGGTTTTTGTTTTTACACAGTGACTCTTTCTTACGGGGGTTTTTTTAGGACATTTCTCTTTTTTTGACCAAGTGAGGTCAAGGCCAAACACACTTACACGTTATAAAGAAAAAACTTGGGTAACTTACTTCAAACCTCTGTGTAAAGTGAGTACTTCCTGAACTTCTCTTTCATCTCTTTGTCCCTTTTTCCATGTTTTCAGCTCTTGGTGCACTTAGTTTCAGCCCCAAAGGCTGGGGTAGATGGGATTGTTCTCTTTTCCAGCTTACTGTGAAATCTTTCTGCGTGAAAATGCATTGACAGGTTCTCTCACGTGACTTGATTTGCCAAGTGATACATGCTGTATCACTAAATGCTTTCACATCTGAGTGTGTGAGGTTTTCAATATTACTTGCTTGTGCATATACAGCTGTTAGACAAGTTAAGCATTTACAGGTGTATTGTTATGATCTGGCCCTGGAGCAGTGAAGTCGTTTTACAAGTCAATACAGAATGATGGTACTATACCAGTTGTCATCTTTTCAGATTTTTTTATCATGCTTTGTGTAACACAAATCTTGTGAATTAACTTCTCAAAGCAGCTAATTTTAGGCGTTGCAGGTTGGGACTTCATTTATCCCTTAAATAATATGATTTTGGAGGAACAAGCCTGCTGACCTGAGCAACTTAAAGCTCGGTCAAGGGTATTTTCCTTTGTCAGCACGGCACAGTTAAGGATATGTGTCAGAGAGTCCCTGTGGATAACTGGGTTACTAGGATACGGCGTAGGCTCTGTTTTAATTAGGCAGTTACTCTTGTCTTCAGGCTGTCTGTCATTTCATTGCTTCTAGAGAGTTTGTAGTCATAGTGCAATTTCAAGAAATAAAAATTATTTTGTGTTAAGGACATCAGGATATTTGTACGCTCTGGGTGCAAAATACTGTTCACTGATGTGTCATCTGCATAAAAGAGAGGCTGATATAAATTTAATTTGTCTTTTCAAAAACTTCCAGCATCTGCATTTTGGAGCATGCTTCAGTGTTGAGCATAAACAGAAAGCTGCTCGGTAGTCATTCAGTTGGATGAAAACTGACACTAGCTCTTTAGAGACTAAAAATCAAATTGCTGCGCAGAGAGCAATTAAAGAGAAAAAAAACCACCCAAACAAAAAGGATGGGAGAGGAAGGGAGAAAGCTTTTTCTTCCCCAAAAATGTGACCTGTTTATCATGATGAGCAAATCTGTTGCTAGTTTTTCTTAGAATTAACACTTGTAAAGTCAATCCAAGTTTACGTGTACTTTATCCCTAACATATGGCTTCCCACATGATGATGTCATGTGCAACTAAATGCCAAAAAAGCCTAACTGCTCCCAGCAAAAGCTACACTTGGAGCTATAATTTGATTTGCTGTTTTCTCTGCGTGTGCATGCATGGCCAGCCAGCCGGTCACGATAGAGCACTGAGCCCTGCACGAAGCCATTGCTCTCCTCAGCTGTGGGTGATGGTCTGTAGGAACATGTAGTGGCCGTAGAAGGCTTTTGTGTGGGAAACATTTCCCTCTCTTCCCCCTGAGGTGCTGGAAATGGTATGAGTGGTCATGGGTTTCTCATGTTCTCTGCATTCAGAGAAGTTCTAGAGGGGGACTGTCAGCTGGAGGCATGTTGCTGCTCTAAGAGCTTTATGCAATTCCACAACCGGGGACTTCTGCATCATTTGGGTTTGCAGGTGTTGTGTGGGTGTGACAAACTGTTCTGTGCATGGGTTTTGTTCCCAGCCCACTTGTTAGCTAAGTTGCGGATTTTCAAAAATCATAATATTGTTTGGGAGATGAACCTCATTGTGTGCTTATGTTTGTGGAGTTGGTGATGGGGTTGTTTGCTCTCTCCCCATCTGTATGTTCTCCTGCCCTCACTGCCTGATCTGGTGGTATGTTACAAAAAGCTTCACTTTGATTACAAAGTTTTTCTTCCCTTTCATGAAAAACAGAATGTGTTACAATGCTTCTAAATTAAGAGAAGCTGTAGGTTTTTTCTTTTAATCTGACTTTTACTGCAAACTACTGCAGGGTCCTGTTCTGCCTCAGCAGTGGGTATGTTAGGAAGATTTGTGGATCGGAACATAGCCTTCGGGTTTTTTGATGAGGTGTTCTGTGGGCTGTGCAGTGGAAGTTGGGATCCCAGACTGCCAACAGCTCTTTAACAGGGTGGTTACCAGCAAGTGTCCTAAAGAAGTTTTGAGGGCTTTTTAATGTTGGATAAGGAAGAATTGTAGGTGTTACAAGTTCATTAGTATTATTTTTCAAATGCAATATTTGACGAGGAGTGTCGTAGTGTATTTTTTAATAGGCTTAGGTATGAATGCAGTCACACTGTCTTCTGCTCAAACCTCTTCACAAAGTCTTCATCACCTCTGCTGGCAAGGAAGTAAGGGTATATCTTTGCCCCTTCTTCCTTTTGTGCTTTGCTACAAGTTTTCACGTCATACAGAGATGGAAGTTCATGCTCATTTGCTGTAGAGGAGGGGGAGTTTCTTGTGTACTTGCACCTGGGCAGCAGCTGAGCCACATCTGTTTGCATGTGGATGAAGAATGATTTCAAGATGTTCCTCTTCTTTCTTGGCTATAGATTGAAAACTGAAGTGTGCGAAAGTGAGTGTGTGTGTACATAGGCACTCGCTTTGCATGCTTCCTATTCACAGTTATTTTTCTCTTAATACAGCTTTTTATCATTTGCTACAAAATTTTGTCTTCAGCTGCAGCGCAAGAGTGCCACGATTCAGCATACAGTTTTTACTTCTTTACTTGCTCTCTCCTTTAGGCTTTCAGGTAGTACAAGCAGTTTAATTAGTGAAATCGTAAGTGCATATGGTAAATGATATTATTTTATGATAAGAAAATGAGCATCTTTGGGAAACAACTGTTATGACTCCAGATGATTTGTGTCCTTTGCACAGCCTAAGCAGCAATGGCACATTGGGTATGGGTGCTGCATGTGCTCTGGGAACAGAACCTTCCAAACACTTCCCGGAGCCCCACAGAGGAGTTAGAGCTCTGGGAGGGAGGAACTATGCAGGCTCTCATCCCCTCCCCTCCCTGGCTTTTATGTGCCAGGGCTGATTACTGTCAGTGTTCAATCCATGCATAATGCCTCCCAGAGAAGAAAGCAGGCAGCTTTTCAGCTGCACATGCTTCTGTGACTGGTATTTTCCTCCAAGCCAGACACCTAAGAAATTTAGTTAGATGCTTACACAAGAGAACTGTGTAAATTTTTTGCAGTGACCTAATATATACAAGATCTTTTTTGGTGGAAGCTGAACTAAATGCTGATAAATAAATTGGTTATTAAGTGTTAAACCATAAGAAGAAGAGTTATAATTTTTTTTCAGATACATTTGAGTCTGTCATTTTTTCTACCCTTGGGTGGTCTCATCCTATGCTAGGTTCAGTTATTTAAATTTCTTATTGTTTCTCAAAGAGAGAGTGAAATTAAAAAGTATTGTTAAAAGCTTTACTTAAATGTGGTGTGCTACCCTTCCCTATAGTCAGGGAGCTGGTTTAAGTGGTGAATATTCCTAATGAGTCCATAGCTTTAATTTTAAGAATTTGAGAACTTATCTAATAGAATCATAGAATTTAGTTAGGTAATAGGGTCAAACTTAAACAGGGGAGATAAAAGTTTGATACAAGGAAGAAATTCTTCACTGTGGGGGTGGTGAGGCACTGGCACAGGTTGCCCAGAGAAGCTGTTGCTGCCCCATCCCTGGCAGTGTTCAGCGCCAGGCTGGATGGGGCTTGGAGCAACCTGGTCTAGTGGAAGGTGTCCCTGACCATGAACTGGATGATCCTTAATGTCCCTTCCAACCCAAACCATTCTGTGATTATATAAATAGGCAATTTCCCATAATACTTGGAATGCATGCAGTGTTGGTTGCCTCTCTTATCTAAAATGCCTTTGTTTGAAACCGTAGGCAGTAATAAAAGAGCAGTTTTTGTCCTTGCCTAAAAAAAAGAAAGGTGCTGAAATTGAATTTTTGAGACCATTGTGTTAGTACACAGATGATTGTTTTTTTCTGAAGTGATGTACCTTGGAACTGGTTTGCAGCTAGGCTGCTGGCACTTCCTGATGCTTGCAAACTTTATTAGCTGTTAGTTTCTAAAAAATAATAGAGCAAAAATTACTAGTTTTATTCTTAAGGTTTATTTTAATCAGCAGTAAAGACTCTTCTGTTACTTTTTTTGTTGTCCTCCCTGTATCTATCATCCGTAATTTAACATTTTCACAATATAGGAAATTACCTACATTTTAGTGTATACTGGAGTTGTGATAGTATATAATTGCCACATTTTAATAGCAGAGTGCAGAAAAGTA
>JAOEHX010020658.1:18925-36935 GCA_025448015.1 Bolborhynchus lineola | reverse complement strand
AAGGCCAAGTTGGACATAGCCTTGGGTGGCATGGTTTAGTGTGAGGTGTCCCTGCCCATGGCAGGGGGGTTGGAACTGTATGATCTGAAGGTCTTTTCCAACCCTAACTATTCCATGATTTTATGATTCTATGAAATATTGGGAGGTGCCAGGAATTCTCATAATTCCACAAGTTTTCTTTTGTTTACATAAATAATTGAAACCAGAAAAGAAGTGCAGATAGATGAAAGCAGGTGTGGAGTGGGCTTTGGAGACTGATTCGAAACAGAAGGAAATGGTCCTTGGCATCTTGTGAGTGAGTTAGATGGTTTTATTTTACTTTCCACCCACCAGTTTGGTTTCCTTCCTGCTAAGCAGCAAAGTAGTATGGTGGCAGAGGGTTAGTTCTGTGTTCAGACAGAACGGAGAAAGAGCCTCCAGTGAACTGCTGCAGCCATAATCCACCCTCCTGTTACAAATAGTATGAACCTGTGCATCTGAGCCTGGTGCCAACTCCTTTTTGTGAAATCCAAAATCAGAACAGCACCTTTGGGAGAGAAAACCTGAGAAAGAGGTGTGCTTACAACACTTGAAAACATTTTAAATCCTTTCAAAAATTCAAGCCTTAAGGCAACTGGTTTTCTGAAAACCTTGTATCCTACAAGAGTATCCTACAGTTGGTAGTTTAGAAAATTAATGCAAAAACACCATCTGCTTAACTTCAGATGTATGAATATTATTTGGTCTATGGAGAGTACAGACTGTACAGGAAATTATTGATCCCCCATCTGCTTCAAAATGATCTTTTAAGAATTTCTCTCACTGAATCAAGTACTGCGTTAGTAACATAATGTTATATGGAGCGCAACATCCCAGTTGCTCTTAGAGGTGCAGTAAGTAGAAATGTAGTTCTATCATCCTTCAGCCACCATAACACAGAAAAATGCTCTTGGCTTTTCTGCACGTGTATTTTCTGTGCAGCCAAGAAAATGTGGTATAAATCTCAATTAAGTGTCATTTTCTGCAAACATCATGGGTTTGAATTTGTGTGTTGTCAGCTATTCCTGGGTAGACCACACCTTAAGGAGAGGTAGCTTCCTGCACATCTCCTGTCTCCTAATTGATAATCAGATAATATCCAGATGGTGAACCATGAGGAAGTCTATTTTCCGTTACTGTATTTTATGCAGTTCTTGTCCTTGTGTGCATTGGGGCCAAGATTTGTATTCTGAACCCTCAGCCCTAAAACAGATACTCCAACTTCAACTTGTGCCAGTGGAATTGAACACCAGCTGAGGGAGGTGCCTCCCTGAGCACCATAGGCCCCTTTCAGAATCCAGCCCTTGTTTATATTTATATTCCACCATATTTATAGACATTTTTGCTGACTTTCTCTTGGGTAGCCATCAAATGTCTAGGATTGTGCTCTGAAAAGGAGAAAATATGTCCTTCATTCTTCATTAGAACAGATTGCATATGATTAGGCATATTAAAGAATGGTCAGGGTAAAATAAGCAGAAAATAATTTACAGAAGTATTCACCCCACCACCATTGTGTGTGTGTGTGCTCACAACACAAGTAGGCACTTAATATGTGTAATTTACAGGAATACTCTTTTATTGTTATACCAAAAAAAGACATGCGTTTAAAAATGCTTTGTATTTCTGTTATTTTACTTCTCCTGGAACAAGATCTCTGTGCAGAAACAAAAATATCAGATTTGCACCAAAACCTCAGGTCAAGTCTTATTTTGAATTTCTGAGATTTTATACAGTGATTATTGGCGCAGTGTAACAACAGCACCAGCATGAACCCAGAACTCTGGCTTTCCAGACTTTTGGGCCAGCATCCATTTGTTAGTACTCAAAATTTCTTAGGGATAACATGCAGCCTTATGAGGAAATATTAAATTAAAAATACCCAAAAGGTGTTATGTCTCTGTGAACCAGATAAGGTTTTCAGCAAGGGCAGTCAGTAACCTGAGAACCTTAACTCAGGAAATAGTGACGCAGAGTATCAGTCATTCTCTGTAAAATTCACAGCTCATTTTGCAGATCAAGTTGGCTACACTCTACTGAGTTCCATTTTATAAATTAAAGATGGATATATTAGTATTAGCAATGATATATTGGTTCATCAGAAAGCCAGTTGTTACACAGCCCCACAGCTTCAAAAAACAACTATCATTGTGACTTGCCATCATCTCTAAAGCTTTCTTTTCTCGTATTTAGGACTACACTTAATGCATAATATTCATGTCTGTAGCATACATATAGTAACTATTAATCACTTTTACACTTTTATGACTACCTTATAAAAGGAACCTGGTTTAGGGAATCCAGAGATCTAGATAATATTCTGTCTTTCAAAATTCACGGTATGCTGATCCCAGATGACACACTGGGACTTTGTTCTTGCAGTCACTCTAGGGTTGAGCCAGGTTTTCTGAAAGCAGATTACATCTTCACTTCTGTCTATGTCTTTGCATCTACCCCACTGCCTCAAGTTCATTCCAAACACACCAACTGTTGTAGTTGTGTTGCAGTCACCCATGCCTATGAAGACCATGTGACCCTCCCACATCCATTCTTCCTCTGTAGGCAGCAGTGGTGCTGATTTTGGCCATTCCTTGTGTTGCTGAATGTTACCCAGACCTTGAGATAGTGGAAAATTAAGATCTACAGCTACACTTCCTGCAAAGGGAATTGAAGGAGCCTGGATGAACTGATTTTACCTCCCAGATATCTCTATGTTGTTTGCTGCGTAACTGAGGCATTTGTTTCTCCATTAATGAAACACTAATCAGGACTTGAAGCCGTCCATTTGAGCAGGTACAGATAGTAAATAAAAGGCCCAAAGTACTGCACCATATGAAACTGTTCAAAGGGAATAAGGTTGACAGTTCCACTTCATCAGAAACTGTGAGAAATTAAATGTTGTGAAATGCTTATAAGCCTAGGGACTGGGGTGCTCAAAGACAATTAGCAATTAAACATTTCATTAATGAAATAATGATTAATTATAATTACTAATTAAAATTCAGGATTATGGTGTTGGTTTTAAGCATTAACAGGAGTAATGACATTACCATTTTGAATAAAAGTCCAATATAGAAAATTATAATGCAACTTAAAAAAAATAGGTAGAGGCAATGGCAAGATTAGGAGTTATTGTTAAGCCCAGAGGCATAGAATTTTCCCAGCTGGTGAACTTAAGTTAGGTAAGTTTAATGCACTGTAATTTAATTACTAATCATAGTTTTTCTTCACAGTGGGAATTGATACCAGGTTAATATTTTACAAGAACAAAAGACAGACTTTGAATACCTGCTCTGTGATGGGTGATGACATTGTGCTACAGGCTATAAATAAAACAATATTTTGCAGTCTTCTGCATAACATTTGGGTTTAGATATAAGTATAATTTAAATACTATTTAATTAATGATAACTGGATTAGAAATTAAGTAGCCCCTATAGATTTTGTAATAGAAGTCTAATACTGCCTTTGTGAGGAGCATACTCAATACAGTTTTGTATATATATTAAATATAGCTTCTTTGAATAATTCATCCAGGGACATATTAGTAAATGTCAAATTCCCACAAGAAGATGGAATTTAGCCTACATTAACAAAGCTGTTTAGGATTCATTAATTGTAGACAGATTTCTTAAACTATTTGCTAGCACTCACCTTTTCATGCATAATGCAATATGTTGGCTTAAATACAATTCCTCATTTCCATACTGTTGGCTGTGTTGCCTTTCTTGCTATTCATTATTTGACTTGTCTTAACCTGGCTGATTTCTTGGTCCTCTTTGTAATTTGCCATCTTGTGAAGCTCTCAAATGTCAAGGTCAATTAGATGTCATGTCTCGGCTGTAGCTGAGCAGTGGATGGAATTTCACTTTTTTCTGAATTTCCTGGGACAATAAAGAAGGATTTAATGAAACAATTCTAATGAGAGACATGATTCATGTTTTCCTTGATGGCGAACAATTGTTATATTGACATCACTGATGTCATATTTAGGTTCAAAGAAAATTCACCTTGAAGGGCAAAAGACTTTTTATTGTTATCTATATTTATAATTTGCTCTTTGTGTTCCAGAGAGATCCTGCATCCAAGACAGTGAACAAATTGGCACAGAACATGCCTGAGGATGTACAAGTAGATACACAAATGGCTCTGTGGGGTGTGTGTGAATCTAATCCAGTGAAACCATCCATGTGGTGGCAGCTCAGGAATATTAAAACCTGATCATTCAAGTAGCCATTAGTTCTCCTAGGCAGTTTTGGGTATACTCAGGCAGCAGACAGACTTATGAATGAGCCGTTCTCTAAATGAAGTTTGATATGCTGTTGCTGTGGGACAGGCCATGTTGGTAGTTGCTACCCTAAATGAAGGGTGATGTGAAAGCCCCAGATACAATCTGGAAGACTGTTTTTTCAGGAATGATGCTTCTCGTGTTTGCAAAGTAATCAAATCTTCCTGAGAGCAATGGGCTTTCAATCACAGCCGTGTATGTTTGTGTTGGAGTGTTAGAGATCCTGTCCCAAGAGATGACAACCAATCAAACCTCGGTTTCATTATTACTCCTTTTTTTCCTTTTTTAAATGCTTTCTTCTTTCTGTGTTTTTATCCTAGGTAAAATTCAAATCAACAAACTGACAGTTGTGATTTCAGCAGTTTCTTACTTTGAAGCACACTTAGCACATTGCCAGCACATTTTCCTCGTGATGATGCTGCAAATACTGTCCCCATCCTGTTCTGTTGTTTTAAAGAGACCCAGAAACTAAGCATATCTGTTGCTGTAATAAATATCCCCCATATTGTTAAGACAGCATGGATAGGCAGCAAAGGAAACTTTGTTTTGCAAACAAGGCTCACAGGTTTTGTAATTAGACTACAGCAAAGATGAAGCTTGACAGTCTTGCTCTTATATTGCTCTCTGGCGGTGCAAGTGCTTGTGTAGCTTTCAGAAAAGAGCTGAAAATCAACCAATACCTGGAATACTAATCTGTTATCTGTACCCTTCTGCATGAGAAAAATGTGACTTCTGTCAGACTCAGAAATGCATTAGCTTTGTATCTCTCCTTTACTTAGTGGTTATAGACAGAGGTCACCACAGAGTGCCCCATACCTTGGTAGTTTCTCCTCACATTATCATTTTTTCATGGAAAAAGTTGCACAAAGGCATAGTGAGATCTGTGACATTAAATATCAGCTCATTCATATTCCTTTTCTGTCCCAACAGCTCTGGTCAAGCTGCAGATGCTGGGGATAAACTTTTAGGTAGAAGGAGACCTTTGCCTGAGAAAAATATCAAGTGATGATGACATCCCATCATCCTTAGTGAGCTGAAATAGTCCATTAACAATGTCAGTTGGGTGGTGCATGAACATGTTTGGCAGAGTAAATAAATACAAGTGGATCTTATTAATCCATAGAATGGAAAACTTACAATATGTGCTAATTGCAAAAACTCCTAATTAGATATAATCTTCAAAGCATGTTGAACAGGGTAGTGTTTGATTGTGGTGTTGACCTTTTCAGTGTTCTTCCAGGAGAAACCCTTAGAAAAGATGTGGTGTAAAATTCATCAGAGAGCAATTAATTTGTGCAATTAGAGGAATATGATCAGAATTAATGCCTATGTACATATCAGAACATAAATGGACTTTAATATGGCTGCACAGGCTTCAATTTTTAATGAGAATTAATTATATGGACAATTAAGAGAATGCATGAATAGGACTTTCCTCATGCAAGACAAGCTGAGTGATAGTCCAAGTGTAAACAGAGAACCAACACAAATTGACTATTTGAAACATTTTATTTGATATGAAAAGGTAAAGCAATCTATTTTCTTAAGCCCAAGGTCTTGTCAGAAGACATAAACCTTTAATATTTGTTTTAAAAATAGGATGTTTCTGACGCATTTTACAATTTCCAGAGATTAAGATATCCTGTTCTTCTTTGATCTGTATGAACTGAGCCACTAC
The DNA here is from genome assembly GCA_025448015.1 of Bolborhynchus lineola. Taxonomy (NCBI): domain Eukaryota; kingdom Metazoa; phylum Chordata; class Aves; order Psittaciformes; family Psittacidae; genus Bolborhynchus; species Bolborhynchus lineola. The sequence goes on along the minus strand of JAOEHX010020658.1, from coordinate 30,951 downwards.
AGTCACCACTTCAAAACAGGGTAGGAGTGAGTTAGCCAAGCTTTCTTGCTGCTGGTCTTATGCCTTTGTCTCACAGTATCATTAACCAGACAGCAAAGAGTACACCACAGCTAGAACACTGCATCATTCATGTGACTCAGTTCACTTTAGAGACTCAAATACAATTTACAGGCACCATCTCTCATTGCACTGTTGCCTTCTGCATAAATTTTGCTTTTCAATTAAAGGACAGGAAGAAGGATATGCGATAAAAATTGCATAAAGCTATAAATAAGGAGCGGAGGCTTTCATGAATCTGTTTTTCTTTTGCATTGCTCCCTGGGAAAATGTCTCTATTAGTGCTAACTGGATGTATACAGATACAGATTGCATGTTTTTCTGACCCACGTAGTGCAGGAGCAGAATTTAAAAATCATATATTAGTTTTAATTCAAACTTGATGCTTGTAGATTTTTAGAAAGAATTAAGTTGTTTGATATTCCTTTCATAGTATATATTTTTAGATATTTTCAGTGCACTGCTCCACTTATTTTTAATTTTACTTCCTTAACTGTCAGTTTCTGTAAAGTGTGACGATTCCCCAACATTGGGTATAAATCTTTGATATGAGCCTAATGCGATTTCCAACTCATCAGCTGAAATGAGTGCACATTGGACTTCTTTCTGCAAGCATCTGACACTTGTTTATCAGATTCTGTTTTGTAAATTACTGAAGCATGACTCCAATAAATAAGCCTACCTTAAAATCTGTGCTAGTCAAAATATTTTTCACAGTTTTATGTGAAGGCATACATTGTTTGTATGCAGCTGTCTCTTTCTGAACTAATTTTATTGCTGTATATCAAGCTTTAAAGACCATCTCATGTGAAACTTTGCCAATGCTTTAATGGGCTTAAATTGCTAAGTATTCTTATTTATTTCTCTGTATTTGCTTATAGGCACTGTAATGACAAGCAAATGTATGATCAGTGCTACAGAAAGCAGTATATTCAGGCTAAACATACTGCATATGAGTATATGCATACCGAGTGTAAGGAAAATGAAAGCCAGGCAAAGCTCATAGTTGTCATCTTCTCCAGGGATCTGGCAGACCCACATACTTGCTTCCAGTTCTCACTGTAAACTAAGAGCATAGAAATAGAAAGTTGACTTTCTCAATGCATGTTTTAAGAGTTCCAGTGCCCAGCCCTAAGCCCACAAAATCTCACAGATCTGATGGGGTGGGTAGGTAGGGACTGATGAAATTCCAGGGTGATTCTGGCACAGGTGGGGAGCATCAGCCTTGGATGCACCCACAGCTGGAGTGAATCAGGGGATAAGCTGCAAGATTTGCCTACCTTAGGGTCATGTTTTCACCCAGCTGGGTAATCAAGTCTGTGCTGGAGGCAGGTGACCCCAGCAAGATTACAGCTGGGTCCAGAGCCAGCTATTTAAATCCTGTTCCAGCAGCTTCAGCTTTTGTTGCTGCTCTCCTGCTGTTTTGGGGTTGTTTCACTTGGCCATGGCTGGGTAAATACTTCTCCCTTTTCTCTCAGCAGCTGAAGGTCAGAGCTGAAAATCTCTGCTCCAAGTATGGGTGGTCCCTGTGGCTCTTGCTTAGAGCCTTGCATCCAGGGTTGAGTTGGGTTTTGAAGGGGAGAAGGAGTCCCTCAGGGAAGGATGGTGTGCTGGCCTGTAAGCCTCATGGGTGAAGGCTAATCCATGCAAAGGATGTAATTTAATATAGTACTAGGGAAATAAAATGTCTAGTGGATCTATTAGGCAGAAAATGTGGTCAAAACTATAGTTAGTACAAAATCTGACTCTACCTGCTGAGTAGAAGTTTTAAAGCTTTACTGTGGGTTGGCCAGCATGCTTGTATGGAAAGTGGATGTGTGACTTGCTGTATGGTGAGACTTCCTTGAGTGGATTTTACCTGTAACTCCCCATGCCAGAGTTGAAGGTTTCTCTGCTTCTTTCTATTCTTTCTTGTGCATTTATATCTGTATCCCTTTCCTCCTCACCCTTAAATAACTTTCAATATTGTCATTGCATGTCTAACTTAATAAGAAACTTTGGATGTGCCTGGAGCTGTATCCAAAGCTGTGCTCAGATGTTGAGGTCACTGCCTGAAAATTGGCTTCCCAGGTAATAACCCGGAGCTTAGTGTATGAAGTGTAGTGTGTTGTAGATGTTCTCTCTGTGCAATTTTTTTGTTGTTAAAAATGACCTATAAAGATAACAAGTTTAGAATTTGGCACTTTACTTTTGCAGGTATTTTTTAATAGCTTTGAAAAGTTATAAAGGTTTCTTTATTGTAAGGGTCTCTGGATTACTTATTTAAATTATGAGTGAGGTGGATGTTATCCTTCAAAGGATAAGCTTTGTGCTTGCTGTGTTCTCAAAGTATTTTCCAACAATGTGGTCGTCAGTGTTTGCCCATTTGTGCACTATAATGAGATGTATGCCACTACAAAACTGCATTAAAAGACTTTATAATGCAGTCAGGAGCCGCAGCTAACAGGCATTCTGTAAATGTAAGTGCCATAGCTCAAACTGATAAAGAGCTAAATCCTTAACAAGCTCCAAGTTTCAGCATAGAAATAGAAAGTAGACTTTCTCCATGCATGCTTTAAGTACCTCATTAGTTCTCAATATGTCTACATGAGCTGAAAGTAATTGATCTCATTACTATGTATATAAATGTGGCAAATTTCTGAAGTTTTATAACTTGGCTCTGTTCAATTAACGAGTATGTTAAATATATATCTCTTCAATTAATTGCAGGAGTAAGAGGGTGGAAAGAAATGTATGCATATGTTAGGGTCTAGAGGAGAGCAATGCTAAGTCTCATCCAAATCTCAGTGATGGCATTTTGGGGATTTGGGGAAATCTGCTGTCCGGGGAAAGAAAGCAGTACACAGTAAGGACTATTTGCTGCTGAGGTGCAAGAGCAGTAGTGCCTTGCTCTGTCAGGTAAAGAGGTAAACTTGTGACAGTTTCAAGATGCTGGAGGCTGTTCTCTATATTATTGATAGCATTAATCACACTGGGTTTCTCTTCTGAAAATTGTCTGAAAGATAAGTTTTGAGGACTGGGAGAGGCTCACAGAGCCTGTAGCACTCTACAGCGCTTAGCCCAGCAGTGTAGTCTTAGCTTAAACTTGCTTGTTTCAGTGGGTATTTATAATGCTCCTGTGGCCCAGGTGCAAGAGTGTTGCTGGGTGGAGAACTTTGGTGCACATGGGGTATGTGCAATGAATAGGCCTTGTGTACACCCTCTGCTCAGAGGAGAATTTCCTTTATTGTAATTCAGTGCTGTAGAACAGTAGTTTTGCAGTCTCACCCTTCACCTGGATTTCATAAGATGATTCCCCTCTAAATGCCTCCAAAAAGGCCACAAGATTCTTGGTGCTCTGTTAAGCAATTGCAGTAAATTCCTTTCCATCCTCTGCGTCTTTGCAGTGCACGGATTTCTGCAGCCCAGGGACTTAAATATTTCCTGCCCTTTACAAAATAGTCCAGCAAGAGGTGCAAGATGGCCTGAGGTGTGCAACAGGGTATAGCAGAGGTGTGGGGAGCTTGTTCTTATGTCCTCTTAGCTCTGAGCAGAGCTGCTGTGACAGTAATTCCTGTGGAAGTCAAACCAGTAACAGGGCTCTGGGCTGTCAGTGCTCATCTGGAAAGATCTACACGTCTAGGAGAAGGTCTGGTGCCACAGAAAAAGATATGGGTAGAATAAAGAAACATGATTTAAAGGAAAAATGTATGATGATATAATTTTGGGATGCTGGAACAAATATGAAGAGGCTGGAAAGCCCACAGTAGAACCTGTTTGATACAGCTTTGTAAAAGATCTCTAAGTAAAATGTAGCTTTGACCAAGTAAGGAAATTGTCCTTGAGGCTTTATTTGTTATGCAATGCTTCTTGCTGAAAACTAAGTTGTAAGGATGGAATAACCAGCATGGTGTGGTTTTATTTTTACCTTCAGCTTGCCTTTGTTTTTACTTCCCTGAGCTTACGTGGACATCACATTTCATTGGCTAAGGCTGTCCTTAGGCAAAGCTCTCCTTGTCTTGGCATGCTTAGAATTATGAGATGTAGTTTTGTGGTTGTTTGCTTCTTCCAATGCTCCTGACAAAGTGTATTCCCCTTTCAGAGCTTGTGACTTCTATAAACTCTTTTGAGCTAAGTGATCTGTTCAGTTAGTTATGCTACATAAAACATGCCTCGAAATATTTGCAGCATGCCCTGCTACTTTTTCCTCAGTAATAAAAAACATGTCTTGCTTAACACTAGCTTTTGGAGGGTGGGGGTTATTTTTTGTGAGTAGTTTCTGTGCATGACTTTACCTATAAACCAGATGTTAACACAAGACTTCACATGTTTGTGATCATTAGACAATGTTAAAAGTTATCACTCCATCACCATTTGGGATCAAGAACACTGGATGTTCTGCTACCTGCAAAGCAATAAAATTGTCTGACACATTTACAGTCCCAGAACTAACAGTCCACTTTTATGTGGAATCAGGTATGTTGTTACAATACAGGGTCTTGCTGAGATGTTAATATATAATATTTGCATTAGACAATTTAATTTAAATACCTGTAGGGAGCAGAGCTGTAGGCCTTATAAAGGAGAAACTGAGTGAGATAATGTTCAGACAGGTACTTATGTAAATAATTATTTTGATTTATTTTTTTACTTATTTGCTATTAACCTTTGCTATTTTTGCCAAAGAAACTGGGGAAGACATTTGCAAATGCTTGAGAACTATATTTTTTTAATTTAACCATTCTTTTTAACATAGAGCAGTATCAGCATATTTTCCAGTTTCCAGAGGGTTTTGAAAAGAATAATAGGAAACCATAAAACTTCTGAAAGGACTTTACTTGGCTGAAGACTTCTATGTAGAGAGAGATCAATTTTCTGATAAGATTCTCTGGAATGAAAGGACATTTTTGTAATTTTAGCAAACATGAATACCAAAACTAGGGGTGGCTGCCTAGGACCTGGAGCCTGATACAAGCCTCATTATAGACTAAGAAAAGTTTCCTGAGCTTCTTATGGCCTTTGGATCTGACCCTTTAATATGTCTGGTAAAGTAATGGTTGAAATAGTTTACAGTGCTTCTGTGAAAGGGCTTTAACTTCTTGGTGAGGCATTGCAGGGATGGGGGAATCTTCCAGTGTTGGCAGCAACTATGATGTGATGATATATCTCTGCTAATACCTATTCCAACTCAACTTTGATAACAAGAAGCAAAATCTGGTTATCATTATTGGTAACATTTCCCTTGACCTTGTGTGATAGGAGTAAGAAAGGTGTGGGTGTGACATAAATTTTTGACCACTTTAATGCACGCATGTGAATTCCAGCCTGGTATACAGAACCAGTGCTGGTAATACCTTTTATAATCAACCTTGATATGTAAGGAAAATGTACTCTTCTAACTTGACACTAGTGATAATGTTTGTAGGGCAATAAAACTCCAAAATCATTAATTTCTATTGCCTGTGTATAGTAATTGGATATTAAATATACAGTGATGTCATCAGAAATTCATTATCTAGTTCATTTAGGAGAAGAATTGGAAGTCTACAGAGTTCAACAGGAAGAAAAAATTCAGTACCCTTCTGTCAGGTTGGGGCTTTCCTTTTCTCCATAAACCCCCTGAGAAATGCCTGTGTGAGCTCAAAGCAAAATTCATCTGTGGTTCTGTGGGTTTTGATTCCAGGCATAGACTCCATGGCTGCTTTTGGCCAAAGGAGCTGTATCCTAATTTGCTTTCTGCCCACCAACAGGAGTTAAGGATGGTGACCAGATCAAGTTAGCCTCTGAGTCTGGGTTTCTTCCAGCTGTGCAAAGTGCACAGCACTTCTGCACCATCCTTTGCTACCCTGAAAGACAGAGGAGTTTGCTAAAAGGCTTTGCCTGTGTTTGATTTTTCCAGGATATGCCATTTCCATTACTTTGAATGCTGTCTGCATCTTAAACCATGACAACCTTCTAAGGCTCACAATGAGCTAGTTTGTATTGCCTGGTTTTAACCCTACAACCAAGTAATAGAAATGCCAAGAAATGGAAGGTTTCATTCAGCTGCATATGTGGATAGGCCATCAGTTAGCAGTTAGCCACAGAAATAACGCAGGATAACCTGGGAAAAACCAAAGGCTTTGTATAATTTGTATAGTAAAACCAAGGGAATTGTATATTTCTAAGTGGTGCCTAGAGAAACATGATATGAGCTGATACCTGATGCAATACTTGTCTTACAGCTGTCTGCCTTTTTGCCTTGGTTGCTAGGTGGGTTTAGTGCTTTCCAACCAGGAAGGCTCTTGACAAGGATATGTTTTTTTATTGTGAGTCAAGGTTCTGGATGTCTGCCATGCAAAGCGGTTTAGACAGAGAGGCTCTGAGTAAGTGCTGCAGTAGTTGTTACAAATTGGCAGATCTTCTCTGTGTGGATGCCAGATAGCCAATTCCCACTTAATAATGCTGAATAATGAGCATTGTTTCCAAATTCTTTGAAGCATAAAGTCGAGTAAGATGCTTGGAATGTAAATACTTCCTCTTAGAGAAAGTAATTATTTTAATTTGTTTTAATTATATTAAGTCAAATAATAGCTTGAATAGATTTTTTTATTTAAGACAAACACTAAAATTCTACAATATTAATTTCATGGAGAACTTCCAAAAGATGTCTATTGGTTTTCCTCCATTGAAGTAACATTATGGACTTTTAATAGAGCTCATGGGTACAGCAGTTTTTATTAACCTAGTTACTAAATGAATTAATGTTAGTCCCAGTGTCTTAAAAATGTGATATACTTTGAAGCAAAACCCCGTATTAAGTAATTTCTTCATGATGACAACTTTTACCCTCCCCTGATCAGATGTGTATGTGCACTGGGTGAATTGTAGGTATGATTTAGTTTTGTTTAAGACTTTCTGGAAGCCTCAGGTAATGAATTTTAGTCTCTACATAACCTTTTCAAGTAAGGCAGAAAAAACAGTTCTTACATGATCTCGCCCCCCAGTTGGGTCCGCACAAATAAATCTCAAGATGGGATGTGTGCATTCTTTTGCCAGGGCTTTTTCTGCTCTATCAGATTGAATAAAAGCAGTAGATTACCTACAGTGGGTTATTTGTGGCTGGTGATTTCTTTTTTCCAAATTATAATTTCACCTAGACATGATTGTTTGTATCTTGCTTCTGATTTGATAAATACTGTTGTTTTTTTTCCTGTAGTTTTGGGCAGTTTACTCTGAGTGTCAGAAGGAACAACACTGTGTTCTTGCCCATGACTCTCAGGACACCCTAATCCCTTTCAAAGTGTTCAGATCTAGACTGCTCTGACTGCTCTTGCTCTGTCTGGGTGTCTCAACTGGTGTCTCAGCATGATGGTCCAAACAAAGAATTGTGACTGACAGTATCATAAATTCATTATGGAAACATAAAGCTATTTTTGTCATGGGTTGGTCTGTATTTTTATTGCACATGTATTGTACATGCACAACATTAGCATGCTTTTTAAAGCACAGTACTATTGAACAGTCAATCCAGTGGTCCACTAATAATTTTATTTGAAACATAAAATCAAAGCAAATAAATAATACCTGAATTTTAATAGTTAACTGAAGTTTATTTAAATGTCAGATTAGGCTGTAGATGAATAATCTCTTTTCTGAGAGCTATTTCATAAAAGCCAGCACTATCCTGTCTTCAGGCTGATTTATGGGTTTTTAGTGCACCCATTCATATTGTATTTCATATCGTGGACTGGCATGTTGATATGAGTATGACCCAGTAGCAATTAATGCAGCATTTCTGTAATGCAAGCTCCTTATAATGACCTGCCATTCTCAGAACTGAGTATAACATCTGACCTAAAATGTTTGAGTTACTTACTTGCTTATCTGAGTTGGCTACTCAGAGGTGATAATGCCAAGATGCCTGAAATGTCATTTGTTAAAATGAAATGCCTGGGTTCAAAATCTAGATGGTGGTAGCCAGGAAAGTGAATCTGTATTGCTACTAATTTTTTGCATGCTGTTTTGTTTGGGTGCAATGGAGAGCTTGCATTTACTGCCTTCCATAGTTGATGCCAGAGATGGATGTTCAGCCACCATACGCAGTCCCACCAGTAATTTAGTAAGTGACTTGAGTCTTTTGAGGGCTTTTAAATTACCTGTAGGTTATTTGCTGGGATTCTGCCGAAGAATCAAGCTCATTTCTGGTCACTGGATGACCAGATGTGCCAGAGTGACTGATTCCATGTTGTTGGAGCTGGTGGTTTAGGTTTTGATCTTACGAACACTTGCTATTTAATTAAGCTTTATTCCTAGGCACATAGTCACTTCAATTTGTTTTCATTTACAGCTTTGTTGGATCTGTCTGATGAATATTAAGCACAACATTTATATGTTTAGGTCTTCTGAGGTGTACAAGACTACATGTACAAGCATTGTAGCTAAATCCTGGTTTGATATACCAGGATCTTCTTGGGAGTAGGCTGACAGAGACTACAGATGATGAGCAGGGAAATAAAGCTGGATATAGAAAGGAGATGAACAAGGTCTAAATGTGTCATTGGTGTCATTCTCAGCTTGAAAATGCCACTGTGGAAGCTATGTATGAGCACTAGACCTTGCTAGTCTGAAAGCCTAAAGGTGGGCTTGTTAGTGGAGGTCAACTGAGGGATGTTTATTTTCAGCACTGTTCTCACACTTCAGAGTGAAAATACAAATATGTATTCTTGGTGATTTCAAGTAGCATTATCGTCACTTTTGCCACTTAGTTCAGAGCTGAGTAAATCCTGGCAAACACATCTATGCCAGTTTGCCACTCATCTATCATAGCTTCAGGCCCAAGACCTATATTTGAGATTGTTTAATGTTTGTTTATTAATACTTTACAAACAGTGTAGTGTAGCAGAGTCATGGTTGACTTGTCAAAATAAATAATATGGTGATGCTAGTGCAGCACTTTAGTCTGTGCGAAGAGCTATTCGGGTAGCAGAGTATGTTTAGAGATCTACTTCTATACACAGCACTTAAAAGATGTGGAGCACATAAGAGTCTAATATATGCCAGTAGCATGTATCTAGATTGTGCTGTGGGGATGTCAGGTTAACCATATATTTTGGGAAATGCTTTTGATGCAATGTTCGTGATGTAGGTAATGACTTGTGCATGTGTACTCATTGCATGGGTTTATGTATATGTCTGTCTGTCCACTGGTTAATCAGTGGTTATCAGATGTGGCATTTCATGACATGGACTCAAGTTGATGAGAAGACTCAAATCATAATCAAGACTCAAATCCAAATTTATTGCAACCAAGCCCTTCTTAACTACCTGTTTGGTACTTTCCCAGCCTGCCCATATGTACAATGATCAGTCTCATTGGCCCTGTAAAATTCTCCAGGTAAATAGCCAAATCACAATGCTGCAGTGCCTCTCACAACCCCCCACATCCTCTGGCCTCCAACTGAGATTCTCACCACACCTACATTCTGGCCCATCCCTTCAAGGCTTTTTTTTCCACCTTCCCTGTCCTTCAATGCCCCAACTTATTGCTCCAGGGCTTGTCAAGCACCAGGGTCTCAGAGCTCATTCTCAAACTCTTTTTCATGCCAGTCTTGTCACCTTCACTCCGCACAAGCAGACTACATGGTAATATGTTCCTTCCAGGCCTTGTGTCTGCACATTGCTTTGGCAGGGCAATAGAGGACCTGCAAGCACCAGAGCTATAGGACCCTTTCACAGTCATAGTTTTGTGTACCTTCTTGTGTATTTTAAGCGGTATGACCCTGCTCAGGATAAGTTCTTCAGTCATAGAATCGCAGAATGGTTTGTGTTGGAAAGAACCTTAAGATCATCTAGTTCCAACCCCCTGCCATGAGCAGGGACATCTTGCACTGGACCATGTCACCCAAGGTTCTATTCAATGTTTTCAGGGTCACTCCCTATTTCCACACTAGTGATTCACCTCAGCAATGCATGCAGCCCCTTCTTGTGCTCTCTGTCATTTTGCAGACTCTGCAGCCACACAGTGCTGCTTCGTATATAGTCCTGCCACTCTAGTATAGGAACCCTTGCTGTTGTTTCTACCATCTGGAGCAGCCTCTATGTATCTTTCTGCCTCATCAACTCTCCATCTCTTCAACTTTTGTCTTTTTTTTTTTGAAGTAGATTTTTCTCATATGCATATGCCTCAAGGTTTTTTTGGGGGGTTGGGGGAGTTTTGGGGTGTGTTTTGGTTTGGTTTTTTTCCTCACTCTTTTATTGGCCTTATGGCTCAGTGCCTTAATTTATTCATCATACAGTGTTTTCACACCACTGTTTTCTATAATTTGTACTGTGTACTGCCTACATCCGCTGCTTCCTTGTATTCGATTCTGTTCAGTTTGGGAATACAGTTGAAATGAAAGGCAATGTATGATGTAAAGCTTCATTATATTGTAGAGAGATACAGCAGGATCTGCTGCTGCACACTTGAATACTCTGCCTGCAACACTTCAATAAAGCAAATAATTTGGGCTGGTTTTAAATGGAAAAAAATATTCTGTGATAAGATGTATAAAATCTTACACATCTCATTCAAAATCTTATACAAAAAAGAGTTCAGGACCTTTATGAATAGATTTATTGACCTCTTCACACACAAGGTTTGTTAACAATCCAGCACAAGGTTTATTAATTCCTTTCATAGAAATATGTATGTCTGTGTGGATATACAGTTTGTGTGTAATACAGTATTGTTAAAAATCTCGGTTCTTGGAACTGTGTGATCAAAGAAAGCCACTGTTTTCTTCCTTTGGTTCATGTTTTTGACAATTTTCAAGTTTTTTAGCTCTTGACAGGGAATTTTTGCATCTGGCTGTCCTGGCTCACAGGAGTGCAGTCTTCCTTTTTCATCTGCAGTTGTGTGCTTGTGTGCTGGCAGTTTGGTGTGGGCAGAACTTCTGAGCTACTCCGAACTGGAGCTGTTTGCCCTCCCTTCCTTTGCAGGTAATCCAAAGTCCTTGAGTTAGAAGACAGATTTGAAAAATGTACCTCATGAAACAAATACCTGTGGCTTTGCTCAAGGCAGCATTAAAGTAAAAATTAGATTTTCAGACTCTTAATCAGTCAAATAATGCTGTTAATACTGTTCTGACCTCACAATTGGGACTAATTCATGCCCAAAGTTGAGGCAATCGCTGTTTTAAGTGACAAAAAGCAGTTGAGTGTAGTTTCTGCTCAAGAGCAGCAGTAGGATTCTCTCCCAGCACTACTATTCCCACAGTGGAAATAGCAAATGCCTCTGGATATGGCTAAACATGACTTGATATAACAAGTATCCACTGATTCTGTGTTTTAACCTTATTTAATTTGGCATTCTTTGTCCAAGCTGTTGCTGTCAGATCTTCCTTCAGGAGCTAAACTAAAATAATGGGAGGCAACTATTTAAAGGCAATAATTTAAACACGGTAGTAAAAAGATTTCATCTGTACAACAATATTCCATTTGCTTTTGTGTTTGATTACTAATGAACAGAGTATTCATCTTGGCAACAAGCAGAAAAGGGGAAGAAAAAGGCTTTGTATTAAGTCAACTAAATGATGAAGTGAATTGTAAGAGGCTGTTTTAGTGTTCAGAAAGTAAAATGTTTAGCTTGTAACCATGAAATTTACTGTACCTTTTATAAACATATTTTGATTGTAAATATGTGTGAGATAAAAATGCTTATTTTTAGGTCTAGATGGACAACTAATTTTTTTTAAAGCTGTGACATTAATGGCTGGAACTGTAATGGCCCTGTTATTCAATCTTGAAAAAGTTTGCTTCCAGTTCACTTCTAATGGCTCTTTCCTACAATTATCAAATGACTGATAGTCATTGCAGGCATTTTAGCAGCTTTCAAATTTGTTACTTTTTTAATAAAATTGGCTGTGAATTGTGTAAGGAGCAAAGGTTGACAAACTAGCACTTGGTGCAGCATTGCTGTTTCTTAGTGTAGCTGTCACAGGACATTTGTGGTCTTGATTTCTTTAAAC
>JAOEHX010020658.1:0-18825 GCA_025448015.1 Bolborhynchus lineola | reverse complement strand
AAACTAGCACTTGGTGCAGCATTGCTGTTTCTTAGTGTAGCTGTCACAGGACATTTGTGGTCTTGATTTCTTTAAACACACTATGGTTCTTTTAATCTGTGTCAGATGTTGTCTTGGAACAGTAAGTAAACTGCTCTGGGCAGCAGGATGTGATATTGCAGAAATACCTCTGAGCTGCTTTGATGGAAGCAGCCCAGTTTAGAGTGTGCAGAGCTGCCTGATGTGGATGCTGCTGGCTGAAGTGTGATGAGTGTGGGTTTTTGGGAATGCAGTCTTCTGTGGTTAAGACCAAAGGACTTGTGTGTCGTCTCATGTGCATGCTGATGACACCATGCCCTACTTTCTAGCTGGAAGATGTCAGTAAGGTCTCTTGAGCCTATTGTCAAAAGTGTTATTGGAGCAGCAGCCACAGTCCCTCCAGGGAATCGCAGATGTCCCTTAACCTGTGGGCTGGTACTGTGGCAGCTGCTTGCTTGCGGAAAAGGGGATGAGAAATTCAAGCTCTTACTCTATATTCCTGTGCTACTGATTTCAAAATAGGTTCCTGTGAACACTGATTTGCTGCCATTACCTCTTTCTGTTAAGCCCCTCTCCCAGTTCTAAACTCTCAGAGCAACACTGCAAACATAGAATGTGGCTCTTGTTATGTTAGCTTTGAATGAAATGGTACACATCAGGCTATCTTAGCCCAAACTAGTTCAACCTAAATCCATGAGTACCATCAGTGAGAAATAATGCTGGTTTTTTTTTTAAGATGTTAGTAAATGCTAAAGAAGCTGATATTTGGTATTTTGTATTAAAAGTGCAGGTAAACTAACAATGAGAAAGATATGGGCTAAATCTTGAAGGCCTTTTAGTCTTGCACAAAACCATGTCAGAGGAGAAAGCTGGGAAGGAGATTCAGACTAGAGTGTGTGTTTTTTGCACAAGAGGTCACTATTCTTTTTCCATACACTGCTGCATTCCTTTCTGTGCTATGCAATACATCTTGCTTTCTAAGAATATTTCAACGTATTCCTAAAGAAACAAAAGGCTGCAATTTTTAGAATAAAGAGCACAAAAATTGAGGTCATTATTTGTGTTCTCGCCTACTTTCACTGAGAACAGCAAAGTGCATCTTTGTGGCCTTTGGCACAGGAGGGAATCCATGTCACTCCTCCAGCTCTCCTACTGTTCTGTGGCTTGAAAACCCTGTAGGCTGCTGAAGTTAATGCAGAACTACATATAGATGATGTCAACTGTTGCTGGTTTGCCTTGCTGCAGAATACAAGTCCAGTATCAGATTAATTATTTAGGCTTCTCTCAGTTCATGCTTTCTCTTCATCTAGTGTTCTTCTGATTGCCCAAGCTTTCGGCTGTTACCCTGTATGCTACGTTCTGATGGTCTTTGTAAACCAAAGTGCTTTGAAGCAGGATGGCAATAAAGGAATCTGGACTGGGTTCAACTTCACTGTTCATTCAATATCACAGACACTTAAAGGAACAGCTATGCAACCATATTTTAAAACTACTTTTCAGTGGGAGCTTCATGCAGTGTCTTTGCAGTCTAGAGGCTTTGTTTAGTGTCCATGTTGAAATACACCCACTGCTGTATTTGGACTTGTCCTTGTCTGTTCCTGGCATCCCTCCTCTCCCTTCCAGTGTGAACCTACACCCTTTTCTTCAGTTGTTTTCCTGGACACTTGAGTTTCTGCTATTACTTGGTCCTTCTACCTGGTGTCAGCTGGCACCCACAGGAGAAAAGTTCTTCGAAGAGTTACTGTCAGCTTTAAAGCATCACCCATCAAACCAGGCCTGGCTCAGAATAGCAGTGAAAATTCTGGCATATGCAAACTTATGTGTCTTTGAAGAATAAAGGCATTTGAATCTAAATTCAGCCTCTGCAAAGGTTTGCTTCAGCTTATGTCAGACCACTCCCTACTTCAGAAGGGTGCAGTTTGTGCTTAAATGGATTAGCAGCTATCTATATCCTCTTGTTAGCATTGCAATTACAAATCAGGATAATGCAAAAGCTTGGTATAATTGTGCTGGAAATGAAAAAAAAAATCTATGTTGCACACTTCACAGCCACATTAGGCTTGCAGAGCATTGTGGCAATGATTACTTTTTGCTGAGGGGGAGAGAAGAAGATAAGAAGATAAGTGACTTCTAAATCACCATGTGACTCAGCCTGCAAGCTCTGAGTTTATTTGTAAGACATTTATCTCCTTGTGTACTCACCAGGAAAAAAAAATATCATTTAATTAATAAACTTAATAGCCTGAGGTATTCTTATTGATAAAAAATAGTATGACAGAACAGGGCCTGATGCAATGAAATATTGAATTGTCTGCAGACAAACCTATGATTTCCTTTAAATCTGATCATGCTCCTGCCCAGTTAGTTAGGGGAAGCTGCATGGCAAGATGCATTGCTCTGCTAAAAGTCAAACTGATAGCCTGGACAAAAAAAATTGAAGCAGCTCCTTGTGCCTTAGAACAATTTCCCCTTCATGTTTTCTGTGTGACCTTTTGAGCCTTTTTTCCCCAGCTGGCACTGAAACATTAAATGAGCTTCCAGTGAAGCCAGTGGGTGTTTTTTCCACTGACTGTGCCAGACCCCATCTGGCTCAAATTCTGCTGCTGATGGGGCCTGACTTGCTGCCTGCATCTGTTGTAACATTAGATCAAAGCTCTATTACAGCTCTGCAAATCCAGAGTTACTGCGTTAACTCTAGGTTGTATCCCAGATAATGCAGAATAACAAGCAGCACGATGTGCTCTGGTGCTCTGTTACCCATGGTCCAGATGTGAACAGCAGTGGCTGCCTGGCAGGATGGGGTTGGTTTGATTTATCTGCAGCTCCTGTTATGATTTCGCTCTTTGCCAAGGCCTCCAAGGGCTGATCTAATGCACATGTGGTTGCTGGGGGCAATATGCAAATACGTCATTTTTTTCATTTGGTCTGTTGTAAAAATATGTTCTTAAAGGAAAGCCCTATGGATATTGGGCGCTTCCTTTGCAGGTGTGCAGAAACAGCAGGAGTTTTTCATCTTGGTTTTCATGGCAGCTTTACATTAGCAGATAGAAATGGAAGTAATACACCTCTTCTTAGGGACAAATACATCAAATTAGCTCCACATGTCATTCCTGATATCAGTGTTAAATGGTGTATGGGTTGTTAATTTGAATATGCTTTTGAAACAGCTTGTTAGAAAACTAACACTGCTTTGGTCACCATGACTCGATTGTAGATTGATTCTTCTCAACTTATGCTTCCTGCATGGGAAGTCCCAGGCTCTCATGGTTGTCCTCTCACTGTTGCTGGATTTGGTATCTCCTTCAGTCCTGCTGGGTACTGCACAGCATCTGGTTGGGCATAAGATTAAGTTGAAAATAAGAGAAAGCTCCAAGGTGAGGTGGGACATATTGCTGTAGTTATTATTTTTTCACAAATTCAATGTAACTGTGGACATGCCAGTTACGGTCTTACTCTGTGCTAATCACAGTTCTGAGTTTACATACAAAGCTGTCTTACTTGGAGGCATGCAGGCTCCTCCCTTTCTGTGCTGTTTTTAATCAACAGTGATCATTGCAGGTTTCCAGACTAATGTGTGAAACCTCACACTTTCCTGGACCAAGCTCATAATTATGGGAGCCCTGCAGACCCCAGTTGTCACAGTGGGTCAAGGGGCATGCTGGTGAATAAGAATGATACTTATGAGTCAACTATGCAAGATGTGGTCTTCCCTTGTTGAGTCTCCTTTCATACCTTGTGCACCAGGTGTATTTTCTATGTTGAGGCATAATATTAAAAATGTGTTCATTAGCCATAATCAAAACATGGTAGTGGAGAAGTGTGATAACTTCAGAAGCTTCTGAGAATGCCAGAGAAGAGATGCTATGAATGAGGTGGTTTGGTGGTTTTTTTCCTAAAATTTGTCAGAATGTTAGTTTTGAACTAGCAGATAATATTTTCATGAAGAATTTCAGCTAACTTGTCATTACTTTTTCCCTAGTTTGTATCAAGCTCTGCATGCAACTTTCTGACTCACACAATGAGTTAATTTCTTGTTCTGTACTGTGCTCATTGCTTATAATATGTGAGTATTCAGACATCTTCATTCAATCACTTTAATTAAACCAGGAGTCCTTACTGTCAAATGTGGACGAGTTACACACAGCCAGCTATGCCTGCTAGGTTCAGAAGGTTTCTTTAATTATGTATGTGCCTTCTACTATTCACTGCAATCCCATTTTAGCATTTAAGCCCATTCAAACAGATCTTAAGCCTAAGCTCAGTATTAAGAGTGTTAAATCTATTCCTGAATAAGAAAATGAATCAGCTTCTGATTTACTGACAAAACTGTTATCTAAAGGAAGTGTCCTTTCCTCCTAGGATCTTATTAGATGAGTTGTAGATAAGAGCTATTTCCTGGAGGGGCTGAAATCAACACAAGATCTCTCTTCACATGGTGATGTGCATAGCACAGCAAGATGGTACGAACTGTTTCGCTTTCTCTAGCTTATTCTCAGCCTTTCCCTGTCCCTTTTATAAAGAATGGATATGAGATGCTTCACAGTGTTAAGTTTCAAGGGGCTTTCTAGTTGTGAGCTTGACAAAATTTTTTTGCAATAACAGATTTATCTGAATTTTTACTAATGGCCAAAACCCCAGAGATGAAGTGAAAGAATGGAAACTCCTGACTTGATCTGTGTCACAGAAATAATCTCTAAGACAGTATTTCTAGCTTTCCTAATACTCTCAAGGCTATCTCCTGAAATGTCTCTAGATGCTTAGTGCTGTCTTCTAAAGTAAACCTGTTTAACCTATTTAGGCTTTCCAAAGTGTAGTATGCTATAATAACCCAAGGACTCCTAAAAATTTAGGTAAGGGTAAAATACTGCAATATTCAGTATTGTCTGAGTTGGTAAAATGCTAAAGAGAAATTGTAATAAGAAAAAGCTTGTTTTGTCTAAAGTTTATAATGTTAGCTAAATTAAGCTATTGATTATTAATATACATTCTCTTTAATACTTTAAGCTTTCAGAATTTGCTATGGGGTGCTCTCAATTTGAGTGGCAATAGTGAAAGATGTATGCTCTGTAGTATGCTGGCTTTTCTGCCAGTGAAATAAATAGCAGTTTAGATAAGATTTGGGCTTGCAGCTTCAGTTAATGAGAGCATCATCTTTCAGGGCACAGATTTACTCCTGTAACCGAATAGACTATGCATATCCCTGTTTGTTATTAAAATAAATATACAAAATGAACTCTGTTTAGCTATATGGGCAAGTTACAGTATGTCTGTGTCCCTATGTATGTAATTTCATTATAACACTAGTAGCTTAGAAGAAATGACAGAGAAGCTCTGTGGCAGAGCGTGGGTGCTTCAGATGGAGAATTAAAATCCAACAGTTCTGATATGAGGACTCATACTGTATTCTCCATGCATTTGTCTAATGCTCTCCTCCACACTGGGCTGTAGGTGCTATGTGCAGCACAAAATAATTAACTCTAAACTGAGGTTGAAATCAGTGAGGAATCGAACATAAGAATGTGTACTGTGTGGTATTTGATGATAAAATTAAATTGGATGCTTGTAAGATGAATCACAGCTATGCCATATTGCTGCGTGGATGCTGTTATCTACATGTGTGTTCATTTTTCTCAATGCTAAAATAATGCTGCAAACATGCAGTGAAAAGGAAAATAACGTCAGGTTTATAATCTGTTCAAGGCTGCTGCTCCTTTTACCGCAACCATGGTGCGAAGCAAGAGCTTCTTCACCATGTTTCCCTGTTAAAACAGGAATGATATTAAATGACACTGTCTTTTTATGTAACTCATAAAGAAAACCAAGGGAAGCAGGAAGGTCCAGCAATTGCCCTGTCATGCAGATAGGAAGCTATTGACCAATCTCAACGTATCTTGGAGACATTTCATAACAATTTGAGATCATGCAAGAAGACACCTGTTATTGCACCCATGCTACACAATATGCAGGGTGTATTATAGGAAAGCATTCTTTATTTTACAGTAACTATTTCTGTAATTCTAACCAGTGTGTTTTCCTTTACTTCCAGGCCTATCAATAAATTTACACTTTTCCCATTAATTTCTTTTGAATTCAGAAAACTCAAACAGTATAACTAAACTATATTTCCTAATGTAAAACATTCAACCAAAAAGCATTATTTAAAAACTCCAGTGATGGAAGATGTAAACCAGACTTTAGAATGTGCTAATTGTGAACCCCTTTGGAGTGCTGCATAGCAAATCAATTACAAGTAATTACTATGTGAAAAATGTAGGACCTTTTTGCTTCATACATATATTGAAAAGATGCAAAGCCAATATAAAAAGAATTTTAATTGGTTTGAGATAGTAGCAGGAAATTATTTTCCTTCATTTATAGAATTTAAAAAAAAGTATCCTAGCTATTAAATTTGGGAAAGGAGTGCATATTTCAGCACTGCAGTTACTCATGTGTGAAATACAGAAAAATGTTAATTGAGGTAGGCTTATGAACTGAAATTAGTTGCAAGTGGACTGTAGATGAGCAAAGAGGATGTTGCACCTCAGCCATACTTTGAGGTTAATTCATTAGGGATAATTGGAATGTTAAATAGGTTCCTATAAGGGATCGCTTCTACAGTGGCCTGACACTTTTAGTCTGATTGAATCAAATGCTAATGACTAATTCAGATTTATGTTATGCTTATTTATGTACTGGCCACCCTGATTACTTTCTTGACTGCTGGTAATGTTTTCTGTCAAGGGTGACAGCCCTGCTGTCACCTGAAAATAAGGGCTTGAATGAGGGGAGCTTAGGGAAGAGCAACTGCCTGTCCCTGTCTCTGTATCCATAAAATCTGTGTTTAAAGATAGGAGCAGTTGAGCAGTCTTTCAGTGTTTTATAGCTGATTATAAATCCTCACTAATAACTGTAGAGCAAATACAAAATCTTTTGTTCTCTGAGCTTGACAGCACTCATGTACATTGCATTCAAAATTCAAACAAGTTGGCTCTAGGTATGGATGTAGCATCAATGCATTTGCATCCCAGATACCCAAATTGTGGTGTGGGTGCCACTGGAACATCAATGTGGCTTGTTGGACAGGATCAGCAGGTCCATGGTCCTCAGGGGCCAGGAGAGGAGGTCTGGTCTTCCTTGTCTCTATCCCATCTCCCACTAGGCAGAAGCTGTTTGATAGTGTGGGATATGATATCCCTGCCCTCACCCAGAAGAAAGGCCAACCAAGCAATGCAGGATATATTCTCCACTGTAAAGGCAGAATACTAAAATCAGTTTGACAAAAGTGAAAAGAAATTTTGTTTTGCATCAGAAAGCCAAATATGAACCCATAGCCTGTTGCAGGTTTTAGTTGTTAGGGTTTTTTTGGGGTTTTGTTTGTTTGTTTTGGGGGGGTGGGGGGATTTTTTTTTGGTGTTTTTCTTTTTTCTTATTACTGTGAAATGTGTACTCTGCATCTATTTACTTGGGGTCTCAGGCTTGCATGTTTCATTTACTCAGGTGGCCTGCAACACTTGATGAAGGGTGATCTTACTGTGCTGGAAGTGTGTGTGCCAGGTCCCATGCATGTTGTCACTTTATTGCCTCCCTGGTGACATGCTGTTGCCAACAGGCATATAATTAGAGTAGCTCAGGCTGGAGACCTGTGGAAAATCTGAGTACTTTCATAGTTTGCCAGTAAGCACTGTATAAGTTTGCTCTTGAATACTCTATAGTTTCCACTATTGGAAGCTCAAGTTTCTTTCTTCAGTGACATATTTATATTTTGTTCCTATAAAAAGAAGAAATCTTTGCATTTTAGATCTGTTCTCATTGGCGTTGATTTACTTGATGACTTGTTATTAAAAGCAGCCAGCTTTTGCTTTTAGAGAAACTTCCAGTCATTTAAACAGAACAAGAGTCACTCTTGTGCTCCCACCCTGTACAAAAAGAGAAAAAGCAGAAGGAAAAAGTGAAAAGCAATAGGAGAAAAATGTTATCAGAAACAGCTAAGCCAACAGCATGATCTGCAAGTTCTGTGCATACTGTTATGGTATCTGAAACATAATTATCAAGCTTAAGTTAATTAGACTAATGCTTAGAAAATCTGGCATGGCAGATTGTGTGAAGTAATTATATTTACCGATTAAAAGATGTAATACACAGTGAGCAAAAGCAAAAGGAAAACTCCATTTGATACAGCCAGTGAGCAGAGACAATTAAGAAGTCAAGTAGATGAGCACTGACACAGAAGCTGAACTTTGTGGAAGATGATGGGCAAAATGCCAGTTTTCCAGTGGAGCAGATTTTGTATAGTATCAGTCAAACTTTCATTTTATGAAAATCCATGCTACTAACTGAAATATATGACTGGCCACTTGCGTTTTGCTTTTGGATTAGCTGACATGAATATAAGGGTACGTGCAAATAAGAATGACATTAGACTACTAGTTTATATATATATGGAAGTGGTGTAAATGGCTTTTCTTAAAAGCAATTCACAAGATGTTATATGAGGAATAAAGCTGTGAAGACAGTGTCTCCTGCAATTAAATGAAATGTAATAATGCTCACAGGTTAGAATGAATGAGAAGAGCTTGTGCACCTTTGTACACCTCAGTATGTGTGTAGCAGGACCCTGGAGAAACAAACTGAGAACATCGTATTTTTTTGGTGAACTTTGCTTGAAGGCTAGTTAAGAAAAAAGACGACAGAAAGGAGAGAGAAATATAGCCGTTGATCTTCTGTGGAATAAGTTCTGTTTGCAAGGTACCTTGCTCTGACTTCAAATTGTGTCTAGATGAATAGTGATTTTTCAAGTCCTCCATGAAGTGTGTGACTGTATAACCTATTCCCAAATCAACTCTCTTCTGAACAGTGAGTGGGAAACCTGCAATTTCCTAGTCTGGCAAATTGAGATGCAGCAAGCCCATGCTAGATCCATTCTTACAGCACTTAATCCCCAAGTATTTGAATGAGTTTCTGGAGTAGTGTATGGCTCAGTTGAGCCATGTGTTCTATTCTTGTCTGCTGGAAATTGCTTTTGTTGCCATTGATCTCATCATTTTCTAAGGCATGAACACACGGAAGTGAAAGCAAACAAAATTCCCAATTTTCAGAGATGCAGTAATGTGTGGGCTGCTTTTCTTCTCTTCCTCCCTTTCCTACTCTCCATTCCCCCATGTTCATGTGGGATTTTCTGCAGCTCTGAACTATGGTAGGAGAAGGTGGTGATCTGCTGCCAGGGTGTCATCGTGGGACCAGAACCTGCAAAAATATTGCAAACAAAACAAGTTCCTGTGGCTTTTTGAGATGAATAATTTAAAAATGCGTGCTCAAAGGCTTAAATATTGATTCTGTCCAAAGCAATAATACTGAAGTCTAAATCTTAAATAATTGTTACACAAATACTGTCAATTCACAATTCCTATATAGAACCATGGGGATGTCTGGGAGGTTGCAGCATGGGCGATGACAACTGTTTTTTACTAGGCAGGAAAATGTATTTTCATCAAAAATACCTTCCTACTAGTAGAAGCTTTCCCCCTTAATTAACTACAACATGTAGCCAGCTAAAATTTTTTTTCTCAAATTCAGTCCCTTCACCGATATTAATTGCAGAATGTTATATTCCCTGGCTGTCATGCTATCCCCAGTTCTTCAATGTGGATGTTGTGTGCGTGCAACTGTGGTCTTTTTCCCCAGAAAAAGAATTTAAATGGAAGGCCAACGCTGCAGCTTGGAAGAGGAGCAAGTAGATTCCTCTTCAAAGTGAAGGCAGCCACCCCCTGAAAAAGCCATTCATCCCAATCTGAGTGTCATGAGTAAATAAAGGCTCCTGTACTGGGCTCCTTGTCTGTGGCTTGGTTCTCAAGTGATTTAGTGTGTATGAGTTGAGGTTCATCTGAAGGATAAAGGCCCTGCTTGAACAGTACCAAACTGTTCCTCATTTTCCCTCTTCTTCTGTTGCCTAGGAAGACAATGCAGGGACCTTTGGCATAGCTCACACCTCCTGTGTCCATCCATTCCAAACAGTCTTGGACCATACTGTACTATGGGGAACATATTTTTTGTGAGTTGTGTATAATAGGAAAAATATTAATTCAGCAAAATCCCATGTGACATATATTAAGAGGTTATAACAAGGGTGTTTGTCCCATGATGTTTCACTAGGATTTTTCAAAACCTTTTTGATCATCTTGTTCTTTTTCAGCATTTCCCTCTTACTGCTGTTGATTTAAATGTCATGACATTATAAATGTGACTTATTATAACAAAACACTATATAAAACAATATGCTGCATAATAAACGCAGCTGTATTTTTTGGAGTGAATGTTAAATGAGAGCAATTTATTCTTCAGCCTATTTTAGTACCTACTTACTAGAGAGTATTGGCTGCTTAAATCCCTCAGAGGCAATCTTGTAGGCAAAGTAGCTGTGTGTGTGCAAGGCTGAAAGCTAAAGAAGTGTTTTTTGGGATGCCTGTGTAAAAGGTCATCCTGTGGGGGGGGATGTAGCTTCATCCAGGGATGCTGTGATCCCGAGTGCTGTGTGGAAAGTAGACAGGAACATCCTAGGAAGGCCTATTGGTGGGTGAGGGGTCCCCTGAGAAGCACACATAAAACCAGGTTTTCAGTGGTTTGCCTCAAGCATGTGGTATGTGTCATTTTAGACATCTGAAGGCTCCTTAAAATCCTCCTACCATCAGTGGAGAGAGTGACTCAGTATGAGTTATTCCAGGACACATTAAGTGTTTTTATCTTAATTTCAGAAAGTGCTGATGGGGATGTGGATCTGTTTAATGGGAACAAGCTAGTTCCCATAGAAGAAATCCATTTCTGCTTTCACTGTTGAGGGCTCTTCCCGCAGCTCCAAGTGATGTGGTGAGAAGGCTGAAGTTCGCTCCAGGAGATGGGGGGAATGTTCACATCCCCCTGCCCACTGAACCGGCTCTGTACAGATGCCATAGGAACTGCAGCCAGTACGCTTTGTGCTGGCAGAAGAATATGAAGAAAGCAAATAAACCAAATGAACCTCCTTAACACAATTGTCTTCCTTGGCACATTGTGAATCTTACAGAGTATACTCAGGTTATGGCAAATATTTGTCTGAAGTTAAGAAGATTAGCAGGGGAAGTTCTGACTTTGAAACTCCCTGAGTTGGGAGCCAGAATACATTAGCCTGATGCAGGTGCCTCAAGGTTATCTCTGCTCTTGGAGTGGGACATGCATGTTGCTCTGCAGCTCTATCCTTTTGGGAAAAGGCTTTCAGTCAAGTAACACATGCACCGGCATAAATTTTTTTAATCAGTGATTCTATCCTTGATTAAAGTGCTTTTTCTTGATTAAAACCTGCCTTTTTCCAAATGAGTACTGTTGCATGACAGGCTGTGAACACAGGATAACGTTTCTTCCAACATGATCACATTGATGACACCACCATTTCTTACCCAGATCTCTATACAACATGTTTCTCTTGCTCATGCGCTCTCTCTAGCAATGTTGTTAGGAAGCTCCCCACAATCATCTACCTTTTCTTCTCAGGTGAGATGTTAACATTATCTGCTAGCTTAGGAGGATAATGGATGTAACAAAAATGTATCCAAACACCTTTATGGATTCTTTCCTGGGTTTGTATCAGGTTGGAAGTAGCAGTTCTCAAAGTCTTTGGCAGAACTTCTTGCCCTAGTGGGTACTCCTTCAAGTATCTCTGTTGTAATGTGCTTACTTTGCAAGAATTTTGTCTCAGTTGGAGCCGAGCTGTGGAAGTCTGTCAAGATCTGAGCTCTTCTGAGTGCTATCTACATATTTCCCCAAATGGCAATTGTGTTTTCTATATAACTGTCATTCTGCTCTTGGGCTTTACTTGAATTTTATGCTTTCAAAAGCAAATTTCTTAGGGTGCCTTTTGTATTTATTCTTTTTTCTTATTTTTTATATGCACAATTGTTAGAAACTAGCATTTTGTACAGTTCATTTTAACAAAGCACTTAAGCACATATGCTTAAGGGGTTTATTTAACCTTTATGTGTGTTTCCACAAAATTCTCCTCATCTAAGTGTTTTGGTACAAAGGATGCAGTCATTCATGTGTCTGTGAAGTGTAAGGTTCAAGTCTTTCTCCAAAGTGCAACAATAAACCTGAAAAAAATATTTGCAGTCACTATGACAGAGTTGATAGGAACAAAAAAACCCCACTATTCTCTGAAGCTTTGATAAGCTGGTGTTTCCAATGGGAGTATATGCTTTGCAGCAATAGCAGCAGCTGGGGGAGGTAGCAGCCTTATTTCATGCAGAAGTAGTGAAACATCTAGAGAAGTATCCAGTAGGTAGTTAAAATATGGTGTCTCATAGAACGCAGGCAACTTGGGCTGCTTCATCTCCTTAAATAACTCATATTTAATACAGCAAGTAAAAACCACACCAAAATCAGGGATTTCTGATTCATGCAAATGCAGATGTCGGTATAATATAGAGTCTTAAGCAAATTCAGCAGATGAGAAAATAACAGGATGTTGTGTTTTTCTGCTGTGTTCACTGTAAATTAGAACAATTAAATTACAGCAGTCTTACAGCTGTAGTTAAATATAGAGGTAGGCCCAGAGATGTGGGAAGCACTGAACTGACTGAGCTGGTCAGGCTGTGGAATGGGAAAAATGGTAAAAGGGCCTTAGAAACAGGTCTCTTGCCCTATATCTCACAGTATCTTGCAGGTGATCTCTTAAGTGGTCAGGAGGGAACATGCCATAGTTGTTCTCTGCTTGTGTTTTTGCCTTTTCTTGGTGATATCCAGGGCTGGGAGCTCCTGTAATGATTATCCCTAGGTCCTAGGTAGGTAAAACTGAATTTAGGACTACATGAATGTAGCATCCCTGAGAAATTTCTTTGTGAAAACTTTTTGCTTCAGCCATGTTTGGTTTTCTGTTTTTTGTTTTGTTTGGTTTTTTTTGGGTTTTTTTTCATTTTACATTGCTGGTTAAGTTGAGACTCAAGCCACAACTGAAGGAAAATGAGATGGAGACAGGAAGTGTTAGGCTTGGCAGAGGAGACTGCCCACCAGGAACCTCACAGTCCTTTCAGAAAGACAGCAGAGGGTTATGGTTAGGGTGAAGGGAAGGTAGAGCACAGCAGGAGATACCAATAATAGCAGTAAATGTCACCAATAAATACCAAATTATGGTATGGGGAGGAGTAGAAATGAAGTCTTACTATGAGGATATAAGCTAAATATAAAGAGAATTGAAAGGAAAGATATCTCAGGGTAGGAGGAAAGGGCACGACAAGACCAGGGTGAGGAGGGCAAAGGGGAAGAGGTAAGTGTAGCAGCCTGAGCTCACTTTTGTCTCTAGTCTCAGGAAAAGGGCTGCCACTGGAGAGACAAGATGGGACTTGCAGCCTCCTTGTGGTTCATATGTTAATCTGATGCTGAAATATTACTCTGTAGATTTCACTCAAGTGTGGGAATTAAGCGTGGAAAAGAGGCTTGGATATCCCAAGGTGTATTGATAATAATAATGGACACCAGCAGCGGGGTAATGCCTAATACCTGATCCAAACTGGTAGCAGTAATTCATGGGGTTTTTGTTAACTGCTGGGTTTCATAATATTTCATTTTATAATTGCTGAAGCAGCTGAGTTTTGTTGTGTTGCTGCAGTTTGGCGTAATTACTCTCCACCACTATATTCTTTCAGTTAGATGTGCTGGAGGTTATAAACTCCTAACTATCAACAGTAAATATTCATGGGGAGTGAGAATAGTACTAAATATCATAAAAGCTTTTTTCCCCACACTTTTGGCAAGTGCTTCATATTAAACCAGGTTGTTTTTCTGCTGGTATTATTGCATAAATTGAGCAAACCATAATACAGATATTGTTTCAAACAACAGGCAGTCACAGACCCAGGTCTCCTATAATCTGTTGCATAGAGAATTTTGGGCTCCTCTGCAAAGGGCAAGAAGGAGACATTCCCCAATGCAACTGTGTTATAAAACAATATTGTGTTTCCCTTAAGAATTGCAGTGATAAAAACGTAGACCATTCTGCAGCACTAACAACTTTAATACAGTAACATAAAGCACAGCTGTCAGGTCTGCCAGCATCTCACACTGGGAGACAGGAGTGAGAAAATGAACACTTTTCACAAGCAGAAATATTCAAAGAGCTCCACTGTTTACAAGTAATCAAGACTGACAGTCATGGATTATTGGTGGAAGAGTATTTTCTGCTTGAAGTGAAAGAAGAGGATAATTTATCAGGAAGCCCAGGAAGTCAGACATCAGTAATGATCTGCTTGAAGAAGGGCATATTGTAGAAATAGTGCATTTATTTGTACTGCAAGACAAAAAGATGTACTAAGTTATAAACAAGAGTCTTACTGCTTGAAGAATGTGGAGCAGATAAAGTGTGTAATCTGCTGGGCAGCTGCGATTAGAGAACTGACTAATGTGTGTCTTGTGCTTGTTCAGAATATTAAAAGAAAAGGTTAGATTAATAGCAATTGTCTCAAATGTTTATGCTCTCTCCTCCTCTCCTTTTGAAGCTATCTGAACTATGCTTATTTGGTTCTTTACCTTTTTGCTGATGCTTGTGCTTCTGAGACACTCCTGTAACATAGCAGTGGGTTTGACCTCAGAGAATTTGGGTCTTTCTGAATTTTATAGTAGAATATCTTGTCTCTTATGAAAACAGGCCAAGTACTAGCAGTTTTAAAATAACTATCTCTGAGCTCTACAGAAAAGGTTTCATACACTAGTGTTTGCTTCAGCTTGCAGTGATGCAGGGCTGTGTGTAGGCAGACACCCCTCTCAGCCCCTCTGCCATGTCCTGCAGGAGGAATTGCTGTCCAAATATCAAGAAATGTGGATACATCTCAGTATGAGAGGTTTGTGAACATCAGAGAATGGTAAGGCTTCATTAAGCACTTTGTGCCTGGCTGGTGTTGCTGTCTTGGTACTGCAGGCTGTGTACTAGGAGCCAGGGCTGCTAGAATATGTTACATTTGTAGGCAAGTTTCAGAATTCATAGCTGCTCTCCATATACCTGATTTAACCTTAAGTCAAAGATTGATAGTTTTTAAAGGTTAACAGTTACGTAGCAAAAGAAACCCTCTCCTTTGCCAGCTTTGAGAAGTCACCATGGTCTGCGACTTCACATTGTTTTAATTTAGACAACAAAAATAGCCTTTTCAGGCTATGCCTTGTTATTACTGTTCAGTTTCTTTGACCAGGGAAAATGAAAATAAAACTACAATTCAAACCTGCACTTTACTAGTCTTATCCTCAAGTCAGCTGTCACTTGGGTTGCACTGAAACAGGATAGCAAGGGAGAACAGCAGCCAAATCAAGTCACTGAAAGCACTTCTGGCAGGTTAAATAAGGTGGCCTTGAGGAACAGAGGCCGCTCTCCCTTGCCTTCTGTCTGTTGCCTGCTGTATCTCCTGCTGATGCTAGGCTGATCGAACAAAACGGTGCTTTTTTTTTTAAGAGAAACAGCTCACACCTCAGACAATTTATTTACCACCACTTGGCTTGGCCTGGTGCATCCTCTTGTGAAGTGTAAGTACAGGATGATGCATGTTCTTTCTTATAACTCCCTCTCATTACCAGCTCAGACATGGTACCTATACACTGTAAAGGTGTATACAGTGGGTGATGCTGTGCACATGGACACAAAAGGTGTGTACACACCATACCAGTTTCTGGCTTTTGAATCTTTCTCTCTAATTCTGTAGCATTATTACAAGGTGGATTTATAACACACCTAGAGCTAATGTAACAATGAAGATTAGCCCTCTACTAGTTGAACAGTAATACACTCTGATTTGCCTACAGCTACTGTATAGTATTGGCATGAAAGGAAATAGCTTTCTAATGCAGTTCATCTGCTGAGCAGGGAGAAATCTTTGTTGCAGAATGTAAAACTACGTAATACTATAGCTGGCAGCAAAATTCAGAGTAGGAGAAATGCAGCACAAATAAAAATATTTATGAGTTGGATGTATGCTAGCAATCTTAGTTTATTGCTAAACATGCCATAGACAATGATGCAGTTTGGTAGGCAGGTTCAGTATTGCCTCATCTTTGTTTTTTCACTGCTTTATCTTCTGTGCTAAAATTTGTCCAGGTGTAAATTCATTAGTTTCCAGTTTTGTGACATTAACAAAAAGTTGATATTATAACGTTCCCCAGAAGCACTGATACTGTTAATACGATCTGTGCTCTGTTCCTAGAGATACAGTGGAAATTTCAGTACTTAAGCCATTAATGCAAATGCTTCTGCTGTCTGTTGTAAATTCCCTTGATGAGTGTCAGGCAGTCTTTGGATGAACATATGTACAAATAGTCACTCTAAGAGCTGGCATGTTCTATTTGCTATAAAATAGAAATCCCTTCTTCTGGAAATCAGCAAACCTATCAGCTTTTCCCTTCTTTTGGAGGGGCAAAGGGTGTATTTGAAATCATCATGTCTGGGATAAGATCACTTAATGCTTACTGTATATGGGATAGAACTTACTTTTGTGAACACATTATACAAGCTAGATGCAAAAATTAAGTGTTTCACATACTTTGTATCTTTTCCTGCATTAAATCATGCTTAAAATAATAGGTTTTCTTTTTAGACTGGGGATACGTCTCACTTTCAGCAAGGGTTAGGAAGGGCAAATAACTTCATGCAGGGAGGGAAAGTATCTCTTCTGAAAACTACTGATATGATCTGCCAGTGGGAAACAGCTGCAACTGGACCTTGTTATCACAACAGGTCTTTGATGGGAAAGGTGGCCTCATGGGCAGAGGAAAGGCTAGAGAGAAGATTTAAAATAGATTACTGACAAGGTGTCCAGGCAGCTCCTACATCGCTCGCTCCACCGATGTAATGGGCAATTCAGAATGCCCGAATGTGTTTGTTTTCCTATTACCTTATTGTTGTGGTTTAGGCCTAGCTGTAACTCAGAAAAAACACACAGACTCTGGAGTCTCCTCTCCCCTTCGTCCCCCGACTCCTGGAGGGATGAGGAGGAGAATCAAATGAATATAACTCCCACGGGTTGAGATACGAACAGTCCATTAACTGAGGTATAGCATAAACCACTGCTGCTGCCACCAGTAGTAATAATGACAAGGGAAATACAAGGGAAGAGAATACATCTGCTCACAACTTGATGACTGAGCCATGAACTAACTCTTCTGGGTTCCTGCCCCTCATTTTTACATCCTGGGCATGATGTGCTGTGGTATGGAATACCTCTTTGGTTATTTTGGGTCAGGTGTCCTGTCTCTGCTTCCTCCCAGCTTTCCCCCCTCAGAAAGTCCTTGGTCATTCCAAACATTACTGCAACTAAAACCATCAGTGTTATCAGCGCTGTTCCCAGGCTGAAAGTCAAAAACACAGCACTGCACCAGCTAATAAGAAGGAGAAAAATGACTGCTACTGCTGAACCCAGGACACCCCTACTCCTAGACTTTCTGAATGTGTCCTGCTGCTGAAGGTCTGAATCTCTTTAGCATCAACCAGCATTCTTTGTGCCTGAATCTTGCTTTTTTGTGCACATCTCAAAATATGAGAACATGATAGGTAGGGCATGATAGTTTTAGGTTGCATCAAGGTGAACTCTGTACTTTCAATCTATTACAATATTTGGTCGTTCTGACCCCAAATCAAAGCTATTTTCTGAAGCATTGCCATAGTGATGCACAAAATGGTGTATTGGCTTTGCTAGTGCTTTGGAGATCTGTTGAAATGCTTTTGAGCTGAAGATGTATATAAAATAATAGTACATTATGTTGGAGGTTGACTTACAGTGGGTTGCTATATGAAATGCTTAATAGAATCTCTACAATTATATTAAGAGAAGGTTCCAGAAAATTAAAAATACTTAAGTATATAGAGCTGCAAAAATAGATGTGAGTGAGTACAACTGAGACTCTCTTCCAAAGCACTGCAGGAAGAAATGTTTGCTAGCAAATTGAGTAATTGTTTCTGAAAATTGTCATCTATCTAGCTTCTGGGTAAGCCTTCAGCATTACCCATTCCTAAGAAACTTCTTTGGATTCACAGAGTGCTTACTATTGTGAAGCTAATAGATGTGTTTTTGATGGATACATTTTTCCATTTGATTTGTAAGAGCAGTAACCTTTAGTCACACACAGACAAGCTCATTTTTATTCTAGGCTTAGTCCAACAAAATTGATTGATTCAGAGTCTAATATGCACATTGGCTTAATTATTTTTTTTTCCATTGTGATGAATCTTATGTGATGATCAGATTGTGAAGTTTATTTTATGTGTGTGCTAAGTTCATCTTAGGGCTGATGAATTTATTTCTCCTCTGTTCTCCCCTGCTCTTTAAAAAATATGCAGGATTGTTTTTATTGCTTTTCAGAACACACTTTGTAACCGTCATATTCTGTAGATCAGAGAGTAATAGAATCGCTTATGTTGGAAAAGACCTTTGAGACAACTGAGTTCAACCATTAACCCAGCACTGCCAATTCTACTACTAAATTGTGCCCCCAGTCTACACGTCTTTTAAAAAAATCCTGGGATGGAGACTCCACCACTTCCTGGGTAGCTTGTTTTCCTGATATGCAATCAGACGCCACTTGAGGGAAGTAGGTTAGAATCATAGAATCACAGAACAGTTAGGGTTTGGAAAGGACCTTAAGATCACCCAGTTCCAATGCCCCTGCCATGGGCAGGGACACCTCTTACTAAACCATGTCACCTATAGCTATGTCCAACCTGGCCTTGAACACTACCAAGGATGGAGCATTCACAACTTCCCTGGGCAACCCATTCCAGTGCCTCACCACCCTTACAGTAAAGAATTTCTT
>JAOEHX010020657.1:0-14392 GCA_025448015.1 Bolborhynchus lineola | reverse complement strand
TTGTTTGTCCTTTTGGACTTTGCACTGGCTGGCAAGCCAGCAGCCGCCTTTTTTGGGGAAGCATTTATTGAACTGGATGCAGTAGTTAATACCGAAACCTCCGCAGGTACTGAAGTTGCCACAGAAGTTGGCAATGACACGCAGTTAACTGTGGCAATCTGGTTACTGACAGTTGTGGGATTGGGAGGATGGTTGAGAGCCAAGTGTAAGCAGCTCTGTCCAGCCATTTGTGATATGCTCTGATTGAGGTTAGCTAAAGCACCAAACGTATTGAGGGCAATGTTGGTATTTGGATCTTCGCTGGTGGTGGGCTGAATAATTTGCATAGGGGCTTGACTGGAAGCTCCAGATGAAGGCATCACAGGCTGCAATGCAAAAAGCTGCCCATTTAATGAGATAGTTTGAGGATGTTGTTGATTGGACATTGTAACTGAAAACGTCTGCGCAGAGCTAGAAGATGGCAAAGAAGACGGTCTTGGCAATATATAGACAAGGTGTTTCCCTCCGAAAGTCTGTGGAAGTGACACGTTTTGGATGGAGCTGCTGGAGTTTGCAATTGCAGTTGGCCCATTCACAGGAACTCTCACAGAAGCAGAGGGCTGAGCGGAGAGGAGGGGAAGAGGATTCTGGTTACCAGCTTGTATAATGACAATTTGCTGACTAACAGTTTGGCTGGGAACTTCTGCTCTCACAATCGGAGGGCATGGAGTGGGGTTTGGAGGCTGGAGAATGATGACGTTCTGGCTAGCTGGTGCTCCTGTAACAGCTGCTGCGACTGGCTGAGCCATCTGAATCACCTGCATAGCTGAATTTAATGGAAGGAGACTTCCTGCAGCCTGAGTTTTAACCTGTGGCTGGCTGATTAAAGGCTGCATAGGTAAGGGAGGGCACGAGGGCAAGGTAACTACAATCTGTTCAGCTGCCTGGCCATCCCCAGGCAGAGAAGTATTCAAACTGATACTTGCAGTCAAAGGCCTGCTGTGAGCAGAAGATACAGTACCGGCACCATTAACTGACTCGTTTAATACTGCAGTCATTATACCAGATGGTGTTTGGCTTAGTGGCTGAACAGTATTTCCTGCTAGCTGCAAAGTTGTCCACGTGGTCTGTGTGTTTCCAGCTGAAGGCATCCATGTAAGGCTACTCATGTTTTTCAAGTCTGAAGTGCCAACACCTGAAGAGCCTGAAAAAGACCAACAGTTCTCTAGGGAAATGGCAGGCAGAGTGCTTATTGCCGTCACAGCCTTAACTCCTTCTGCTGCAGAAGTCACAGGCATCCCAGCACTACTTACTAAGTCTGTACCTTTGAGGACATTTACAGAGGAAGAACTATCTGCAGCAGACAGTCTCACAGATGGCACACCAGTTGTGTCCGTGGTTGAGATGACACAGCTTTCCTGAAGGTCACTCCCAGAATTCTGTGCATCTGAGCAAGCTGCATTCACTTGTTGGACTTTGGAGGCTTCCGTGGAGGCACTGGAAGGAAGGCTGATTCCCTGGAGGAGTGTTTTCTTAGTTAATTTAGTGCCCTCCTCCTCACTTTTACTTTTGGGAAGGTTTTGATCATTCTGTAGTGCATTACCTGAAGAACACTGGAGTTCCTGTTCTGTTCCGGATCGAGATGCGCTCTGAGAGCCAGTGGTAGCAGTTGTAAGCACATCTCGCTCATTCTCTTGGGTGGAAAGCTCCAGGACATTCCCTGCTGGAGCTGTCTGAGCAGATGCCACTGGAGAAACTGTAGTCTGTGGCCATGGCTTGTTTTCTGTGGGGTAAATACCAGAAATCGTCACAGGAGTCACTAGGTTGCAAGTTCTCTGGACTGGCACAACATTGGCTGTTTGCTTTTGTAAATTATGACCAACATTAAATGTTATTCCCTGGACAGATGCTCCCTGGTTATTTCCATTGGGTTGACTCCCATTTGAATAGACAATGATGTTCTTTTGAACCTGATCACTGGGAACAACAACCGAGACCTTGGCATTTTTGAGATTTCCCTTCCAGTGGATTGTAGGGTCATCATACAGGCAAATATCATTTGCTTTCAGTAGCTCGATGTATCTCCCGTTCTCCTTTTGCAGTTCATCCAGCTGTTTTCGGAGTTTCTTTATCTCTTCAGCTACAAAACAGTGAGAGCACTCCATTACATCAGCACCAGAGCAAACACTAGGTAACATTACCACAACTTGCATAGTAAACACTATGTCGTATTCAAATAAGTTAATTATGTATGACCTCTTCAAATGGGTGACATACTAAAAATGAAGACTCTTATCCTGATAAGCCTCTCAACTTAAGTGGGAAAGTGAATGAACTTCATAGACTATTCCACTGCCAACAGCAAGACATGTCGAACTAGTTAGTTAGGAAAACCCATCAGGACAAACTCCGATGAAACTGAACATTCATTAAATTGTTTAATTACTGAAAGATGAGCACATTAATTGAACTTGTTCTCTTCCCTGCTCCTTTGCAAACACTAAAGCTGTTTGTATATAATTGATAATCTCGTGGTTTTGCAGGACAATTAAGTTTCATTACTTCTAAAAATGATAATCAAAATTAAATACAAAGCACTTTCGGACAGTCACAAGCCCCAGCAATGCGCTTGGAGATGGCTCACCTAATTAGGAAAATCACCTAGGTTTTTCAAACCAAATTCCACCATCAAGATAAACAATCAAGAACTCCATTCTATGGGTAGAAATAAAACTCACAAACTGCAAATGAGCTCTGAGATTATTTCTGTCATATCTCCATCACTGTATTTTTATGCATCTGTTCAAGAAGGTTTGAGATGATGCATTTTTAGCAAATAGGCTGTTATCATTTACAGCATTTAAAAGGAAAAGTGGCTCTATGGATGACAAACTCCATTGTTTTGATGGAAAAAAGTCTAACTAAAGTTTGTCAGAAATCATTCTGGTCACTGCAATAGCCTAAATCAGGACGGAATCTACTAGATGATGTCGCATTACCTATAAGCTCGGTAATTACATCACAACAAAATTGCTCTGTATTCTCTCAGCTATGTCCAAGAATGCACACTTGGGCATTTTGCTGGCTTCTTGTTTCAGGATATTCTAAACAGCTGTGTTTTCCCTCTATGTGCACAGTGTCTTGGAATTCCCGAGTGTGATGATCCAGGCTTTGTTGTTAGTCTGTATGAACAGACACACACTGGAAGTGAGTGACAGAAATTGTAGAGCCTCCAGCAGCATCTCTACTTACCCTGTTCATTGTTCCCTCCATTTAACAGAAGTTCATCATTCTGTCTTTTCATTTCTGTTATATACTTAAAGGCCTGATCCAGGATCATGTTCTTGCTCTTTGAAAGAAAACATGTAGATAAAATCAGGAGAAAGGTCTGTAGTTGGTAGATCCATTGATGCTACTGACCCCAATGCCACGAGCTTTTAGAGAATGACATTCTCAATGCTGGAGCTGACATTTTCCAACGCCCAAAGGTAGCTACCAAGACCACGGAACCCAAACAGCAAGCATCATTTCTTGCTGAGCAGCCTGAAATTTGTGTTCACAAACAAACGTTTACATCATATGAAATTTCCAGGATACTGCTTTGGAAATATTTTCTTAGGAAAGAAACAAACAAGGAACAATTATCCAGGAAGGTGTGTATGTAACTTTGAAAGTAACATACTGGAGAATATAGTAAGAGAAAATATGCCATAACCCCTTCACCATCTTCCTTTTGTGAAACTATGCTTACTCTGCCTGCAAAACCTCTTGTTCACTTCTTAACTGCTAAAAGGAATTCTATTACAAAGAATATTTAAATACTAGTAACTAGTAAGATTTTTGAGCAAACTAATTCACACAGTTTTGCCTTCATCCTAAGACAAATAGCGAAGTAACTATACTTCCTTGCACAAGGAAATGCACAAGCATTTTGCAGGAAACTTGTGCGCACCTCTGAATGGACACTCACCTGCTTAAGTGCTGGAGAGCAGGGAATGAGTTCTCCGATTCTATTTATCCCAGCATTAATCTTCTTCTTTCGATGTCTCTCCACTAAGCAAAAACAATACACGCTGTGGCATCTGCTTGGGCAAGTCACCACAACAGCAGCACAACTAGTACCAGTGCAAGCACTCATAAATACATTATTTCATGGTATACTGGAACACTCAGTAACTTGAGAGAGGAAATAAAATCCTCTAAAGTAAACCTCAGCTACTGAACGGAGAGCTGTAAACATGAGCAGCAATACCTTTAAAAATGGGGATGTTCTGGACCCCTCTGTGGAAAGGAAGAGTCACAACATCTCAAAAGTCAGGTTTTGATAATGCTTTCTAACTGAGTTTTTATAGCACTCAGCCTGAGGGATGCAACTTCTACAACATACAACAATGAAATTGTTTAATTCTTAGCTCACTAGCATTGGTAAGCCACTGCGATGGCCCTGCTTTCATACTTGGGTGGGCTACTGCAGCCTTGTACTATGGGAAACAGCAAACAACCAAGACACCCTTCTGCACAGATATGCAAGGATACAGAAAGGTGCTTGGAAGGGTGGGGTTTTAAATGAAGTAAACTCCTTCAGAGGAACCCTTTCCATGCAAGATTTGTTGTAGTAGTTCAAAGCATCAGTGCTTATTTCCAGACCAAACAACAAAGCATAATGTTCCTACCTGCATTATGCGTTTCCCGGTTTTTCTTTCTGTGAAACACAAAGGGAAAGCAGTGATGTGGAACAGAAAGGAAAAATATCCACATACAAACAAATACTTCTCTTATTATTTTCTTTACAGCTAAAAATACTAAATATTATATTCTGCTCTGTGAACAAGGATGTAGCAGAAATCACACTCGCAAGGGCTGGTCTTTGACATTAGTATTGAATAGTTTCTAATAATAATGCCTGGAGAGACCCAGCTGCCCTTTGATTCTCACTACCAATACTGAATACAAAAATACCTACTATTTAGTGGGGTAGGGAAGAGTCCCAAAATCCATGAAGACTGAAAAAGAATCTGTAGGACAAATCAATGTTCTCTCCAAGCTTTTCTTATCATAAATCAGATCCGACATGGTCACCTAGCGTAGCATGAATGCTCTATTTAACCAGGGACTGAAGGATTCCCCTACCAATCTGGTATTAGATCAACATGCTACTACAGGAGAAGA
This sequence comes from Bolborhynchus lineola, assembly GCA_025448015.1. Taxonomy (NCBI): domain Eukaryota; kingdom Metazoa; phylum Chordata; class Aves; order Psittaciformes; family Psittacidae; genus Bolborhynchus; species Bolborhynchus lineola. Next base: position 9,244 of record JAOEHX010020657.1, on the reverse strand, counting down.
AAAACCTGGGAAAGTTGGAATGACTCTGGTCAACCCTCAGAACTGCTTGTCAATACCCAGTTGCCAAACTTTCAGCTAGAAACTTCACACCTGTGACATGACCACAGAGTACAGAAGTACAACTCACCGGTGTTGCTTCTTCGTAGGTGTCTCATTCTCTGTCATCTCTGGCATGGTTTCGGAGAAGAGAGCCTGAAGAAAATTGGGGAAGGAATTAACAACTGTACACTACTGAATTCTAAGCACACGGCATTTGTTACATCATTTTGCCTTTGACCACAGGGACAGGTCCATACTTTACTGTATGCACAGGTCCATCACCTTGATGTACAGCAGTTGGTCGTGTGAGTATTAACTCACATGTGAGTACTGATGCGAGTAGTTTTGTGAACCTGCCCTGCTGTCTATGGTGAACTGGTCAGCATTTCCTCAATTACTTTAAATATCAAACCAATTACAGTCCCAACCACTTTAAGGAAGCAGGATGGAAAATTAGAGTGTATGATTAGTTTTTGAATGGGAGGAAATACAGCTGAACTCTCTTCCATCAGCCCTTCTTAGCTGAATATGCATTCAATTCCCAGCTCTAAATAAAACACGAATGCTAAGCAAAATACAAGCTACAATGAGGACATTTTATTAACTACAAATTTAGAGTGCTATTAATATAGCAAATTAAAACCCCTACTTACTACTGAATAATGTACATCTTAAAATGGCCAAAAATGACACCCTATGTAGTTAGGTATGTAAAATTCAGTTAAAAATAAAAGTTATGAAATAGAGTTATATGCAACAGCCTCAGCGTGAACACATCAGGAGCTTGTATTTAAACAAACAAAACCATGATGAAAAAACAAACAGAAGATTAAGTTGATGATGGTTGAACACATATATACCAGAGGAATTCATTTTAGAGAGCAAGTAACATGAAGTATATTGTAGATTACAACAGAAACCCCCCCAAAATCTGCTTTTTGATAAGGCAGAGCTCTAATAACTGTTTAGTTCCATGCTTCTGCTTATCCTCTCACCAACCAGTGTGCTACTATAACTCCTCCCATGGGCCCTCAGACTCCTCGTGGCTTCACCTCTCCCTGGTTCCTCCTAGAAAGCTCACTGGCTTCTTTTAAGGCTTCGTACCTTTAGGGTGTTTGTACTGGAAGGAGCAGGTTTTAATATAACTTTCAAACCCAAGCAGTTCTTAATGTAAACCAAGCATACCATTACCGACACCAACATCAAAACCACTCCCAAAACAACGTCTTTATGAATCAGAAAGCCAGCCACCTATAGAGAGAGCTCCCAAAACACTGAAGCACACACTTTGGAAAGGGCTCTGCACACACACTTGTGTGCATGTGTGTGTAAAGTCAACAGGAATAATCTGTATTGTACCAGAACAGAATCTGGATGCTGTTCTCCAGTCTAAAATGTAGAGTGCTCTTGTTCAGTAAAGATTAAGTGGGGAGAAACTTGAGGGCTGATGCTGTTTACCACTCTATCCCTTCTTTAAATACTCCCTCTATTCCTGGGAAGACAGGAATAGGGAAATGCTGGCAAACCTTAAAGTAAAGCAAACAGGCGATATCCTGCAAATAGATCCAGCTTGGGGAACTCAAAGTCCTGAAGTTTTTAGGAGCATAATTCCACTCTTCCACTGACACAACAGTATTCACACCACCATAAAATTAGACACAGTCCTCCCTGAGATGAGTTACTGCATTACACCACTCTTCTGGGTGTTACACACAGTCAATCTGAAACACCATCACAACAGAACTTCCCTAGCCCACCAATGGGAGTGCATCCTTGTCTATTTGTATTTTGCCACAGGTTTGCTTCCTCCATTCTCACTGACCGTGCCCTGAGTTAACACTCTTTTACTGTGAGAGAAAGTAGTGGTGTAACATCAGCGCCTTCATTAAGCCATTCACTCTCTTTTAAATTACCTTGTGTTACTTTATCTTAAAACCAAGATCTCTTCTCCTTTAAATCCATTTAGCTTAATTCACTGGTTTATTTTTGTTTAGACACAGTAAGACTCGTCCAGTTGGGACCTCAGGTCCTCCAAGTTGGTGAAAATTCACAACTTTGAAAGCCAAGAAAGCCACTTTCCTACCCAAGGCATCTGTAACTGATCCCTCCTGTGCATAACTGGCAACGGACAGCAGTACTTACTTGCTTATTCTAGCTGCATTCATTGTACCAGGTGATGATGGAGGGTTTAGCTGGGAGAGGCTTTAGCTGGTTTAGCAGCTGTGCAATTCTGATTACTTAAAATATCTGGTTAGATCCCAGCCATCTTTCACACTGTTGGCAACCAGAGATGTTCACACGTACACTGCGAGGCTGCGGTCAGAACACTGCGTTTCAGTTGTGTCAAAGCAGCCCCACAGAACCTATACCCATTAAAGCTATCAGCAAAGGCAGGAGCAGCAGAGCAGCTACCCACCAATGCTACGCTCCTGTATATGCATCACTAAGACAATACCTTATGTATCAGATAAAATAGCTATTCAAGGGAGAAAAGGGGGCCATTTAATTTCGTGTACACAGTACTGTTTCTGTTTAATGAGGTAAGGATGCGCGCAGAGTATGTAGACACAGTTCTGGTACAGCAAAGCTCACTAACATTATACTCAGAAGGGGGAACATGCTGGATTTTATTGTGTGGCAGTCATGTACCCTGTTTCTTGACTTGTCTGCACCATCTGCAAGGACAGAGTTGATGTATCTGTTACAGGCCATCACTAGACTATGCCAAGTATGCTGGAAACCAGAGCAAAGAGACAGAAGGGGTCTAAGTTTTGGTAAATTCAGCAATTTTTAAGGACTAATGTATTCACCAAGCAACCACACTTTTATAATCTTGCAAATTTATACAACTTCAGAACCAAAGGACCTTTCTGTATTACAGTGCATTTAATGTAGAAAGTATTAATGTCAATTTAGATGGCCAGCTACCATGCACGTCTACAGAGAATGCAGAACTGTGTGAAGGTAAAGGGTGTAAAAAATCACCCACCCACAAATACCGTCCCCAGAACAGACACAGCTGTCCTGGCTCCATTTGCTCTCCCAACACACAGTCCAGATCTCATCCACAACCACATCCTCCCCGTGCCCCAAGTCAGAGCACCCATTTCTCCCTAACAACATAGTCTCCCCGTACTCCGATATTCAAGCTGAGGATCCACATCCAATCAGCAAAATTCTTACTCCTAATAAGAGCATCTCTATCTGTCAAAGTTATGATCTATCCAATTTTCCATTGCATCGATCTATGCAATTTTCCCCTGCATTCCATTATTTCTTCCTCCTGAGCAGAACCCTAAAATGATTCAGCAACACATCGTACATAGCATTTGGGAAGATTGGCAAGGCCTCAGCGTTAACATGTGCTGAAATTTATTAACACAGCTTCCAACCATTTTTAATCCTAGGAAATGGATCTTTATTATGGGTCAAAGAACCCTGATTTCTTTCTTCCTCCCTTACTTTTCTTTCAAATTGTCAATGAGCCATTTCTGAGTGATGCCATTCCCTGCACATCTTAAGCCAGATGCCACCACATGCTGAGTGTGTAAGCTTCACAAACATAAACAACTGTAAATGTGTGTTTGATACCTTCAGTTCCACTGGGATCTACAGAACATTTCACACAGAAGACAGGACACAGGAATGCAATGAACACTATTCTAACTTCCCTTCAATGTACAATTCACTTAAGTCAAATTTATCACAGTGTACCATTCAACCAATGTCTCCACAAAAGTTTCAAAGCAGGTTTGCGTGACTGATAAGAAAAATCAAGGCTGTACACATTATTAACGCAGTGCATTTCAATCTGCTCTACTGCTTGGCACTGTCACTGTAAGAAAGTGTTTCCTGAAGATCAGCTGGAGCCTCCCACATTCCAGTTTGTGCCTGTCGCTCTGGTCCTGCCACTGGGCACCACTAGAAAGAGCCTGGCTCCCTCCTCCTTGCACCATCCCTTCAGGGGCTTATACACACTGCTGAGATTCCACCCTGAGCCTTCTCTTCTGCAGGCTGAACAGTCCCAGCTCCCTTAGGCTCTCCTAGGATGAGATAAGGTCTGGTATCTTAATTAGTCATCTTTATGACTCTTCATTGGACTCTCTCCAGTATGCCCATGTCTCTCTCATACTGGAGAGTCCAGAACTGACTACAGGCCTCACCAGTCCTGAAGACAGTGGAAGAATCACGTCCCTTGACTTGCTGGCAATACTTTGTCTAATTTGTTCCAAGACACCATTCAGCATCTCTGCCACAAGGGCACATTGTTGGCTCACCTTCAACTTGCTGTCCACCAGGACCCTCAAGTCCTTTTCTGCAAAGCTGCTTTTCAGCTGGGTGGCCCCCAGCATATATTGGTGCATTAAATTGTTCCTCCCCAGGTGGAGGACTTCACTGTTGCCCTTGTGGAACTTCATGATGTTCCTGTCAGCCCATTTCCCCAGCTTGCTGAGGTCCCCCCTCAGGCAGCAGCATGATGCTCTGGCATATGAGCCACTCCTCCAGGTTTGGTGTTATCAGCAAACACGGCGAGGGCATACTCTGCCCCATCATCAAGATCAGTACTGAAGATGTTAAACAGGACCAGACTCAGTACTGATCCCTGTGATACATGATTAGTTACTGGCCTCCAAGTAGACTTTGTGCCAGTGATCACCATGCTGTGGGTCTGGCTATTCAACCTGTTCTCAATAGTTCTCCTTATGTTGAGATGTAAGGTACAGGGTTCTGAAAGGCAATGAACAGTTGCGACCTGATGCACTGTAAAAAGGAATTTTTTTTGCTTGTATTATTTTAGCACATCTCAATGCTAACAGAGCCGATGAGTTATACTGCAACATATGTGGAACTAGCTACCTAACTTTCTTCAGTTAACAAACTGCCCTTACAAGTAATAAGAAGAAACTCAGTAAGACAGTTACTCTTCCCTACTGTCCTACCCACTCCAAAATAATGCAAAATTAAGCTCCCCCCCACTTCACCAGCACTTGCACAGGAAGCCAGGTAAGAACACTTTCAGCTTAAAGCTGACTGAAAAAGGATCACAAAGGATGCTCCACTGACAAACAAATACACTGATGATGCTTATGTTGGTACAAGGCTGCTTCTTGCAGTGGCAGCACTTGCTTAATGTCTGTGTAACTATGACCAAAACTAGAACTTCTTCAATAAAGGCTCAGAATTTACAACACACGAGAGACTTCCATAGAAGAATCAAGCATTTAAACTAGGGATACAGAATCGAAACAGTATCTCTGAATATTATGGATCCTCCAACAGTGAAAAATGAAATGGTGTTCCTTCTCTTATTGCTGATTTGGAGTTGCTCAGTGTTGGGCTAGCACCATTTTATTGCTGTAGTAAGTGGCAAGAAGAGCTGTAGTATGAAGCAAAAGGTGATTTCCGGCTCATCCAAGATTTATGTTCAATTTCTACCTAACAATTTCATTGATGCGTGAAGGCAGAGTCCAACTTCAAAGGTTGAAGGCTGGCATGAATTAAGTATCCCTTAAGCCAACCCGTCAGCCCAAGTGCAGATGGAGGCAGACACCCCAAAGGGATGTTCTTTTCACTTTAAACCTCAGTTACTTGAAGAAGAAACCAAACTTTTCAAAGTTAAGCTCTCCTCTTCCCATATACACTGCTTTTAACAGTGTCAACAGCCTAAAGAGCAATGGTTTCAGTAATTTTCTCATGACACTGCCCACCATACCAATGACTTTCAGATCACAAGACCTGTATTTAGGCCTAGAAGTTGATATACCCGTACTCTGCTCATTCCAGCATCAATAGAGAGGGACCACAGAGAACTCATTTTGCTATCAGAGTACTGGCAAGACTGAGATGTGCTTTTAGAGGGCACTGATCTCATTTCATGTTCTTCCACTTTGGTCACTTAAGCTGACAGAACCTCAGGTAACTGGGTGAAAAATGCACTTGTTAACAAAAAGCATGAAAGGTTTTTAACAGGCTGCTACTTCCTTCTTACGGGAATCACAATGGCACACAGTGTGGCTGATGCGAAAGACTGCTATCAGTCATGGTTGCAAAAGTAACTTATTCACCTTAAAAGAGAAATGCCATAGCTTTTCATGCAAGACAAAAATGTAGTTTACACACAATTTGTCAATCCTCTGCATACAGCAGAATCACTTTTGTGCTTACTCAGAGCATGACAATAGTGTTACACTTGTAAGGTCAAGCCAAAGTACACTTTGGACACATGATGTGCACACAGGAAAGCTGGAATCGTATTTTAACCAGCATGTTAACCAGTAACCAGTTAGCATTATATAAGCTGGTCACTACACAACATCAAGGAGTTGTAACCTTTACGTGTTTTACTACAGTCTGGAACAAAGAAAGCCCTACAGCTCAACCATTCTATCTGAGATGTTTTCGCTCCATTTTCCAGAACACACATATACAATTCACATTATGATTGACACCCTTCAGAATAGTAAATGCAGTCCTGAGGGACTTAACTTGAATAAAGGAGTCACAAATGTGACTGAGATGACAAATGCTAGCACAGGGACAAAGTTATAAGGTGACTGTCAATACTATGGGTGAGCAATCCATGAGGCTGGAGATAAGTATAACACTTCCTCAGAAGCCTGAGTGTTATCCTTGGACCCATTATGAAATGCTTAGGAACACGAAAGCTGTCAGATGCTATGCACACATAGGTTTTACATATCCATTTTCATTTAATCTCCTGGTTTGTACACACCTCCAAACCCTACACACCCATCTCCATTGGTGCTTTATAATCAGGGACAATGTTCAGAACTCTTCTTTAACTGAAAACTGTCTCAGCTGAAACACTGCTGTGGTATTTACTCCCTACCCTTCAAAGTGGCACAGACTTCACAACATATTTTTTCCAAGTTCTTCCAGTGCAAATAGCTATGGTTCATTGAGAATCCCTTCATACCGAATGTGATGCTACTTATCCCTCCCCCCAGGCACCTGTCATTTACAAAGTTATTTTTAAGACCATTTTGCATCCAAACACTTATTACAAAACCCCAAACACTACTGTACAACAACAACAAAACGGTTCCTGTCAAATCCAGTGTGTCTCAGCCCTTGACTTCCTTATGTCTTTCTTTCTTCCTTCCACCCTGTACAGTATCCAGCTTCAACCCATACTCTGCATTAATTCACATTCAAGCTGGATGTGATTGGTTACAGCGTTGCACACCTTATACCAACACACTTAGCAAATTAAAAAGCATGCCTGAATATTTGGGATTCACTACTCCAAATCTCTTTGTTGCCTGATTTGTTATACTTCAATATCTCAAAGCCAGAGGTGTTCTTATGATTTCAACATCCACGGGGGGAAAAACCCATCACCACCACCACAACCACGCAGGCAGCTCTTTAATTCCTCCCTTTAAAAAAGTTGGAAGCACTCAAGAAACCCCACGGTGAAAAGCAGCTGGAGTAGCTCAGTCAGCGGTGTCAGTAGGACACATTCACTGAACTTTTGCCTTCCTTTTCATAAGATGTCTTTGGAATTTCAGACTACAACTAAACTTCAGCTACAAACAACAGTGTGCAATGCACACAGCAAAGCACCACTCGAGTGATGGTCTCTTCAGTCTGTCCCCAGTCAGCTCCTGGGGACACCACTTGGGAAACCAGGAATCACAGCAGCAAAGCCACCATCGAGCACTTATATCCTAATTATCTCTTTGCAGCTGTCACACTCCTCCAGGATCCACCATCATTCTGGTTCTACTCCATTAAAATCCTCCCATGTATCCATAATCTAAGGAAGTAAGTAAGTTTCTGAGGGAATAAGTATCCAAATATTTCAAAGTTAGCAATGTTCTCCTACTGCTTCACATAACTGACATGTTATTATGAACATACATGTATTCAAATCACACGCACAACATGAGCATTTTCTAAGCTGATTTCCCACTCAGGGACAAATGTATTTTCAGTTGTCAAACCTATTTCACCCCAAAATGTGCCTCAGGATTATTATTATGGCACTAGTTGAGAGTCAAAAACAATTCTAAATCCTTACATCAACACCATTTCCTCATGGGAAGTTTTTTCCTTCCTATTTGTCTGATTATTGCACGCAATTCATGAGTGACAAACAATGCTGCAGGTTGTAAAAGTGCTAAGTAACATAATCATGTAAGTAAAGCTGTCCCAATGCACTGTATATGAAAAAGCAAGGATAACATCACACTTCCAAACCAAACTGTTGGATCACCATGACTCCTGGATGCTTAACTGTGCAATCACTAAGTTATCTTTGCTAAAAGGATTTAATAATCATATAGCGGGGTGGAGGCTAATAGAAGGCCAAGCTATTAAGTAAAAAGCAGAAATAAAGATGTGTGATTTTCTGTGAACCTATGGCTAATAACTGAACACATCACTATTCTCTTCTTCTTCACCTTATTTTCACCTTACCCCTAACAAAGGGAATAGTGACCAGTATTCAGCCATGTGTTTGCTCAGGGACTCAGTTCACCTGCGCTGTTTGTCACAAGAAGCTGCATTCTAGGCGTCTTGCCCTTAGCATGCACAAGAATTGTGATCTTCTGCTATTGACAGATATTGATTTCCATAAAACCAAAGACTTCAATCTCTAAAACCTCTGCTGCTAACAAATTTGACTGAGATAGGCCAGAGAGCTCAAATCACTAGGTGGAGAAGGAACAGGCAGAGCTCATCCAGAAGCCTTCTTTCCTTTGGAGACTAAGCAGCAAACACACCCAACAGGAAAAATCAGTTTGCAGGGACAGAGCTCTGCATAAAACCGCTGGACTTTCACCCTGCGCTCAGGAGCTGACCAACCTCCAGACCGAGCTGTCACCCAACAACAGCACGCAGAGGTGATGTGCAGCACGTTCTGTGCCCTGGCCTACGCTGACAAGATGATGCGGAGGCAAAACAGCGCCCACGTTTCGCTGTCTCCGAAGTGAACTTTCTGAACGAACCGCGCCTCGCAGTCACCTGTCTGTGACCATCAAGATTTCAAACCCGCAAGCACTCCGCTCTCCAAACCCTCCATCATTCCTTCCCCCGATGACACACATCAGCACTTCGAGACCTTATTTCTCCCCGCGGGGCCAATCCTCACGACACGAACAACAAAACTTCTCCGGAGCAAAACCCGTCCGGCACCGGCACCGGCACCGGCACGGCGGGGCGGGCGGGCGCACCCGAGGGG
>JAOEHX010020652.1:0-20618 GCA_025448015.1 Bolborhynchus lineola | reverse complement strand
CCACAACCTTCTCATCCTATCTTCATACAGGAGATGCTCCATTCCCACGATCATCCTCGTGGCCCTCCTCTGGACTTTTTCCAGCAGTTCCATGTCCTTTTTATGTTGAGGACACTAGAACTGCGCACAATATTCTGAGTGAGGTCTCAGGAGAGTAGAGTAGAGGGGCAGGATCACCTCCTTCGACCTTCTCGTCACACTCCTTTTGATGCAGCCCAGGATATGTTTGGCTTTCTACTGTGACAGTGTCACAGCAAGGACAGCAGTCCTCCTCTAGCCTCTTCCCAATGGTTTTCCTCCTTCTTATACTTTCTGGCCACTCACTACTTCTCCATGTCTCAGCAGCTGCAAGCATGGATTCACAACGTGTGAAAGCTGACCCCAGTACAGTTACCCTCAACAAGCCCTAAGGAAGATCACAGCTACATAGTGAACCATCGTATCTGCAGTCTGCATCCAAGCAGTCTTTTCAGGATATAATCTGTAGAAAAGAAACACCTCCACAGTTGCAGAGATTTTGCACATGCACCACAGGTGTCTGCAGGTGGAATAGGTACAGATAACTGTGCATTTTGTCTCCAATTCTACTAAAGCTTATGATTTTTCTTTTTCTTTTGAGGAACATCAAAAGGGAAGATTTTTATGTCCAAGCCCTTTCCAGGACTGCCCCATTCTGAATTATGAGCTCCCTAAAGATGACAGATTGGAAGTAGAGGCTGAGCTATGTAAGGGCACGTTCAATTTTGGCAGGACGATTGCCAGTGTTTGGCTGTTTTTAAGTTCTGGTTATTTCTTTGTAGTTATAAATATAAGAATTTTTATCAAAAGATAGGCACTTCAACCCAGTTCTCAGTTTTTATCTTTTCTCATTTAAAAAAAAAGCGTAATAGTGAACATTACTTTCAGCAAAAAACTAACAGCTAAATGTTGGAAGAGGTTACCACTTTAAGAATAAAATTATTAGGCAAACATTTTTCATGAGTTCACACTGACACAATTTCAAAAGATAATGCATACATGTATTTGGCACCTGGCAATAAGAAGCTAACAGGAGCAGACAGATAGCAACGATCAATTTACAGATAATCTCATTACAAGAGAGACTTGCACATACCCTTCAAAAAGAGAAAATGAAATTTGCATTTTTATCTGTATTAACCTAATCAGAGCAGATAACACAGAATTAAAAATCTGGCTTAGGCCAAGGAGGCTAGGTAAACAAATACATTAAAACAAACATTTTCTGATTTGGTACCCTCCTTAGTATGTTCCTTTTTCTTGTTAGAAAACCAGAAATCTTGTGAGAGCCAGATCTTTGTGTGTTGAAACCTCCTGTGCGGCAGTCAGGAATAAAAGGATGGATGCATAAGGATATCTCAGGGTGATCATAACTTCCTAATGGGAAAGTTGAACTAAAAGTTACCATTTCTACTGGCAGCACTGCACAGTGCAGATCTTTGGAGAAATTCATCTTCATAACATGAGTCTTGACTTTTTCTTTCCAGAAGAGTAATCCCTCGTGAGTGCTGCCTGTGAGCTTGGTTACTGTGCTCTGCATGACAGCTGAAGAAACAACCACTAACCATATTTTACCTTTGTCTCATTATTTTTTGTTGTGGGGTTTTTTTTTTGTTTTTTTTTTTTTTTGTTTTTTTGTTAGTTTTGGGTTTTTTTTGGTTTTTTTTTTGTTTGTTTGTTTTGTTTTTTGTCCCCACAAATCTGCTTCAAAATAATTGAAGGAAGAAAGGAAAATATACTTTAGAGTTCCCTGTAAAATATTTTTCTATAAGGAAGTAAATATCCCACAAATTAGACACACAAATTTCAATCTTCGAAGTCATCCTGAAGCAACGTGAATGGATTTTCAAAGACCAAGGAGTTACGAACTTTTTTGATTGTTTGTCTTTTACCCTCAAAAGCCATTTGTTTTTTCCTCAGCATCAGTTTCCAGGTTTATCTACAGAATGCTGCACCTCTGATTTCTGGCAAACACTTTTGCTTCCTCTGGTATTCTGTCACTATCAGAAAAAAAGTAATGCAGCTTTAGGCATATTTCAAATCTGGAATTTGTTTTAACTAATTAAATCTACAGCTCACTAACTAAATCAACACAAAATTATTCAAATTAAAGCCTGATATTAAATTCAATTCATTTTATGCTGACAATATTAACTTTTTTATGTTAATATAATTATATGCTGAGAACACACATCTGCATTGAATGTTGCCTGAGGAGATGTACTGGGTTTAACTGTTGGTTTGAACTGGGCTTCCCAAACTGTAGACATAAGAGAATACTTGTGTAAACAAAATTATTTGAAATTATTTGTTTTTAAAATGCTATTGAGGTATTCATGCCTTTAGTTGCTGGGGAGCTCAGTAGAAGATACATAGTAGGGACATCACATTTTTGTGGGTCTTTTTAAATTTGGTAAAAACTCTGACATATTTTGCTTAAAATTATAGCAAACCAAATTTCTACAAGACTGTTGAAGAAATATGTGCTCATCAAAAATATATAGCAAAGTGACTGTAAGAAAAAGAGTTCCTGTGAAATGTTGAATTTTTTGTTAATAATTAAATTATATCCAAAGTAGTTTTTATATGATAAATCTTATGTATTTCATTAATTCATTTATTCAATATCAGTGACAGTACAGCTGGCATAGCAGCAAACTCTAATACCAGATGTCTACTTAGTCAGAACGCTTACCTGTAGCCCCTTAGCCTCTAGCCACACCAAGTAATTAGGACAAGACAATAAACTCAGGCAACTATGATCAACAAACCCTGACAATCTGAATGCATAAAATACAATGCTAAGTATTTATAACAGAAATGTAATTGTAAGTTTAATACCCACCTACTTGTAGCACATACACTGCAAAAAGAAAAAGCCAGTTTTCCACCAGTTTCAAAGAAATGTATTGGCTTGTTCCCTTCTTTCCAAGAGATTGTTTTCTGTCCCCAAAAATTTATTTATTAGTAAAAAGACCTTCCTCAGGAGCAGCACTTAAGAGAACTTCTTTCTTTTTGAACTTCTGCAAAGGACAAAACCCAGGCATTTGTAAAGAAAGAACTGAATCTTATGGCTCTCAGGAACTCAGTGTTTGGCACTCAAGCTGCTTGCATAGTACCTGGGCAGGGTTAAGCATCTCATGGTAGACATCAGTATAGCCTAGGTTTTCAGCTATTCTTCCCTAAACCACTTGAAAATACTTAGAGGTGGAGATGGCCATTTGTCATAGTTTAACCCGGCAGACAGCTAACCACTCACTTGCTCAACCCCCCACAGTGGGATAGGGGAGAGAATTAGAAAAAAAAAAAGTAAAATTAGCCAGTTGAGATAAAGATAGCTTAATAGGACAGAAAAGGAGAAAAAGAAGGTGGGATAATAATAAAATAATAATAGAATTAGAATATATAAAGCAAGTGGTGTACAATGCAATTGCTGACCCAGCACGTTGCAGTGATTTGTGCCTCTCTGGTATTGCCAAGGTGGCAGCATAATTTTTTCAAATATTTTACTTTTTTTTTTTACTACTCTGCACTTGGTCAGGGGTGAAATTCCAAAACTTTGAAGGTAACCACTGTCCAAGGCACTTGCCCATACTATGCCACACACCCTGTCACTTATAACCATCAGATCTTTGAGCAGAGAAAAGTGCTTGTTTAACCCTAAACAAGACCTGAAAGACATTTGGAAGAGACAGCAATAAGAATATGTTGGTTTGAACATTCTGAGGTTATTAAAAATTCTCAAGAGCTATCGTAATTGGCCTGGAAGAGAAAGGGAAGATAGGGACAATGTCTTCCCTATATATTGGCTCTCGGGCTAAAGTCAAAAGCTGCAATTATTAATAGTTTCCAATAGATGGCTCCAGAAGTACAAAGGTGATGATAAAGCTGGGTACCCGTATCAGATTAGTCTCAGAACTGGCAATTTTGTCTTACCGTAAATCAGTGTGACAAAGCACAACAAAGTGCTAACCTTAAACCAGCCCCCAGAGGTGATAAAAACCACAACAGGGAGCATACACAGAAAGTAAGGTGCTACATAAAACAACTCTGAGAACAAGTGCAACAACTCAGAGCAAATAAATCAACATTGTGACCAATGACCATTAAACTAATATGAATGCTTATAATAAATTTATTGTAACACACTTTGGTCAGATCTGTCATTATATCAACCATTTGTGCTCAACATTGTGTGCCAAAAAGGTCATGGTTTAATAAAAATAATAATAATAAAATAGAATTGGAATATACAAAACATGCGATGCACAATGCAATTGCTCATCACCTGCAGACCAATGGCCAGCCAGCTCCCAAACAGCGGCCTCCTGACATCCTTCCACTCAGTTTGTATACTGAGCATGACATCATTATGTGTGGAATATTCCTTTGGTGAGCTGGAGTCAGAAGCTCTCCTGCCTGTGCCAATTCCCAGCTTCTTGTGTCCTCCAGCCTCCTCATTGATGGGGTAGTTTGAGAAGCTGAAAAATCCTTAACTCAGTGTAAGTGCTGCTCAGCAACAGCTAAAGCACCAGTGAGTTGTCAACAGTATTCTGATTCTGAATCCAAACCACAGCACTATACCTACTACTACGAATAAAATAAACTCTCTCTCACCCAAAACCAGGACTCCGCTGCAAGGAAGATCTTCCGTCCATCCATGATGATTCAAAACAGAAGAGATAATAACATTCAGTGGGAGAATAATTTATCTGCCTCCTGAAATGTTTACCTTTTTGTGAGACACATATGACCACAATTATAATCTTAGTTCCAACCAAGACTACTATTTGACAATTAAACCTCAATCCTTTCAGGGATAGAGTTTGTCTTCAAGACTAAAAAAAAAAAAAAAAAAAAAAAAAACAAAAAAAAAAAAAAAAAAACCACCTTGAAAAGGCATGAAAATAAAAATTTTGTGGGGAAAGAAAATGTACCCTTTACTCCAGGTGTTTTCTAAACTTTAGTGAAGGATGTGCTCCCTGGCAGACTCCTCAGGGATCCACAATACCAATGTTGGATAGAAGTCTTTAACTACATATACTGAGTAGCTTTTGTCTTTAAGTATCCCAAATTGCTTTGCAGGATTTTTTGCATAGATGCTTTCATCAATGAAATGCTGCCATTTTTTTGCAGTGGAATATGATATTTTATTCCATTAACATTATAGACAACATTTAAGAAAGTATCTTTGCAAAGACTAATTACAAAAAAGCTTTGTTTCTAGCACTCTTAACTACAGTGAACATTTCATTAGTAGCAGTAAGGCAATTATTTTAGCAGGACTAAGGAAGAATGAGAATAATTTCTAGTGACATCAGTTTTTCTTAATGGATTAATTTGATCTTGGTCATATTTAACCTGAGACTGCAATCTAAGGGGGGCATATCCATAAGCATTAGATGTTAAAAATATAACAAAACATAATGTCATTATGTTCTCTACAGAAATTATTAACTCATCATGATCTCTAACTAATAAAAAAAAATCAGTTCTATTTACAACTGGATGGGAATTAAAAAAACCAACAGATTTTTCTCACAAACTGGGAAATACTGATCCATCAGAAATAGAGAAAGATTTAATGATTGCACAATTTAGGGTTCAAATCATTCACCTGAATTGAAATGGGACTAAATCAGACTCTGTTGTGGTTAATGTTTTATTTAATATTAAAAAAATCCAACCCAAACTAAAAAAAAACCAACCAAACAAAAAAAACCTAGAAAGACATAAAAGATACTAGAAAGCAGACTTCCCTGGCTAGCCAATACCTACAGGACTGAGTTATTTCTGTGAGAAGAGGAATACCTAGAGTTCAGACTATAGGCCAAATTTGGGAAAATGGGTATCCGAACCAGCAAATCACATTACAAAGAAGACTTCTCCTGAAGTACGCAGTGAGTCTTCTGTTACTCTCTTTCTTGCAGTCTTCCCTGGGTTTTAGTCTACTTTATTCTACAGTGGGAAAATCCTTGAAACTGCAGTGAAGTTATATCAAACGATAAAAAAATGTTTCGTTTACAGCTCTAGTTCCCAACATTTTCTTATAATCTCATCTGGAGTTAGTAAACCTTTAAAAGGATTAGGTAAATCATATTTTACACTACCTATTATCAAGACATGTTTTTTCCAGCATTCGTATGAGTGGTTTGATATATATTCTCTACTAAGAGGGAGCAGCTCTCAATATCAATACACTTCTTGCTTACAAATCATATACATTCATTTAACATCAGGGAATGAGTCACTGGAGAATGAAAAACTAAATTTCATTCCACTTTCCTCACAAAAAGAAAAAGTGTCCCCTGGTTACTTAAAAATGGCATAATTGTTTAGCTCTGAGAGGGAATATTTATTGAAATTAACTTTTACATTGTCAATGATCGAAATATTAAAAGCATCCACATAAAATGGTTCAAAATTTAAGCATCAGTTTTACAGATTGTTACTACATCTCTGAGCAGATGTATAGCTGCTTAAAACTGAGCTGACCAGCTTCTTTCTCATCAGATGTATTTATTTCTTTGAAAAAGTTCTAAAGACATGACAGAAGAATACTTTCAGAAAGCTAATTTTAAAAAAAATCACAGTTCATGTGATTTTTAAAAGCACAGATTTCTGAACTTTAATTGAAACTCAGTTGTATCATATGAAGATATCAATACAGATTGATTAACATAAAAGACTTTATCAAAATGGCAGTGCAGTGCAATTAGTGTTGGAAGAAAATGGGGTTATGTTTAACGATTTGACAAAGCTGATTAAGGCATGAGAAAAAATATAAATGCTATGTTTAATTTGGTAATGCTATTAACCTTTTTTTAAAGCTTGTAAAATAGAATGTTTTATTACATTTTTCTTTTTAAATGGTCTACATAACCATAATTTGATCACTCCTAGCCTGTTTCTAGCTACAACCTTGAGAAGAGTATTAAGTCACTTAGCATTATAAATTCAGTCGTACTTTAATATGCCTTCTTTACTAAGACTGACCTTTACTGTCAAGAAACACAACCCTAATATCAAAACATGATCAAAACAATCATGACCTTTCTGAGATAGTAGGAATGATAATGTAATGACATGTACACTTAGACAAGAAAGAAGACCAAGACAAGATAAAAAACCCTCATTATTAAAAAACAAACAAACAAAAAACCAAAAAACAAAACAAAAAAAAAACCAAAAAACCACCAAAACCAAAAAACACTGTTATCCCAATATACACGAGAGGCTTATTTTTGTCTTCTATATTTTCCATGGCAGACTCTTAGACTGAAAGATCAGAGGATGAACTGGTCCTAGTCAGCAGTATTCAAGATTCCTTTTGTAAAATCTTCCGTTTCCTCTTCTTCCAGAATCAATACCATTATTTCAACTTTCATTCCTCAAGAAAAGTTCTATATTGTTTTCAGGTTAAATCTGCCTTTTGTCTTTGCTCTGTCCTCTGCCACTCTTTTGAAAGATCATGCCTTTCTACACTGACTCTGTTTTTTCCAACAGGTAATGGAGTTTCTGTGGCTATTGATAGAAACAGTGGGAGCCAGGGTTTTTTCTTGCAACTTCTAGTTGTGCAGTGTTTCCTTGGAGAAGGAGAATAGTTTTTACTGTAAAGAGAAAAAAAGGCTACCTGTGGAATAATTTCTCCATCATAATGGTGTCTTCTAGATAAACTTAGGCTGAACGGGGTTCTGTGTACAGCTGGAATTTTAGGCCCTCTCTTTCTGCTGATACTTCAGTTATAAGGAAGATAAGCAGAAATCAAGACTAACATCTTCAATAATGATTAACACAACAGGAGATTCAAGGAGTATGTACTCCTGCAAACTACCAGGTGTGGAGGTCAACTACTCTTTCCCCTTGGGCAGCTGCAATGGCTCTGCCAGTGAATATAAAATAGGCAAGGAATCACTTGCCAGGAACCAACATCTGTCTCAGTCCCACACTCAGAGAAGGGTAAAATGTTGCTGAGAAACTGCTTTAGAATTTTACTGAAGCCTTTGGAACAATTTTGTGCCCTTTGGCTCCTTCCAAACCAGAACTCTTCCCTTTTCAGCCTGGATATTTCATCAGCTTTTTCTAGACCATGCATTTAGAGACACACATTGAAAAAAATATGCAATTTGCCATGTGTTTAGACCACCTGGTTAGTAAGAAGCTAACAAAGGAGGTAGTAGCATTTACTCCATCAATAAAAGAAAGCCTACAGCTTTTATAGCTCTTGTTAAGTTACTGCAGTCTGCCATAGCACACTCTTGTCCAGCACAAACTCTTAGATCCCATGTCCCACCAAGGTCTGTGGTGCAATCAGTTATCGATTTAGTCAGTGGTCTTTAATCTAAAACTCATTTCCTTGCCTGCATTTCTATACTCGAGACATCAGACTCCAAATTCTAGATGCCAGTTGTCACTGAGGCCATCTTTTTAAGCGTGCCCTAACTGAACATAAATAAATATTGGCAAATAAATTAATATGAGCCTGATTTTGGTAAGATTTACACTGACTGGAATGTTTGTTCCTTCCATAATTGGAATTCCATTTTATAATATATTTATAATTAGGATAACTGAGCCTTCAACTTTTCAAATTTCTCTGTAAATGCTTCCAGCATTATTAAGAGTATTTGAAATTCCACTTTGGCATCCCATTTCTCTGCAGCTTGTAGGAGAGACTCTAGATAAATTTCAGGTTTTCATTGAGTTACAGAGATAAAACTTTTGGGCTAAAACATAAAAGTTACATACTAAAGCCTTCATTAATGTGTGTTCTTTTGGCTACCAAATATAGAGAAAACATGACATTTTGATGCTGTGGCTTCTCTTAGGACTCTAATTGGTCTCATCAGAATCTGTGAGAAGAAACTTCTGAGATCATCTGTGGGAACACTACTGAAGGAAGGGGAAAAAGATTTGTTTTTTTCTTTCTCCTGTCTCTCTGAGCATGAATGCATAAATATAAATTTAACTGTGTATACATATGCATACATTAGTGAACAAAATACAGAAAAGCTGCTTCTGTATGGCATACAAAACATTTAAATCCTGGGAAAAATGCTGGCAGACATAAAAATGAGACAAGGGACATTACCATAGAATCCATAAGCTTCAAAACAAAAAAGATATAAGCTTCAAAATGAGCTCACCCAGGAAGCAGGCATTAATGAACTGGTGTTACTGCATATTGGAAAACTTAAAACACAAAGGAGACAATCTTGACCTTACACAACTGTTCAGATCCATCTGATGCCTGTGGGATTTCTCCTTATCAGAAGCACTAAGATTAGGTCTCTCCTCAGGCTGTTAATTTCCAGTTTTAATTCTCCTCCAGGAACTTTTTGGCCATACAAAACCTGTACAGGAAAGGAGTGATGTACACAGCGATCTTTGCACAGGCTGGATGGAGACAGAGTAGCAAAAGGTCATCATGTGGGGAACATGCTTATTAATAAGTTTATTCCTGCAGTAGAGGTCAGTATTCTTCAGTTAGTGGCAGGGGCAGTTTTTTTGGTGCCAGGTTTAGCTTTAAAAAAGGGCATGCAGTGATTTATAGAGGGAACAAAACAACTGTTCCTCTTACCCTTCCTTCCTGTTTTCAGAGTGTGAGCTATATATGTCTCTAGTATATATTTTTCTTTTCATTTTCAGGATTTCTGCTCCAGCTGTGCCACAGGGCTTCTAGACAAGGCTGCGGAATATACTATGCATCTCACCTTTTTGTAACCACAGGCAAGCACTTTAATTCTGGGGTTTGAATGTGTTAATAAAGCTACAAATACTCCTGTTGGTATTATAGACACTGAAACATTGAAACATGTTTCAATCCCTTTTTTGATGAGTCTATTACCTTTTTAGAACCCAATAAGAATTCTTTCAAAGGTGAAACAAAGTCCTCCTTTCATTAATTTCTTCAGCTGGTGATTGGGGCTTTTTTGGGGGGTGGTGGGGTTTTGATTTATTGGTTTTTATTGTTTATTTTTCCTGCAGGTTCCACCACAAACTGTGGGACAACTGTGGAATACAGTAGTGAGCAACAGTGCAAATAATTAAATCTTCTTTTGTTTTCATACTTTTGCTATTGGTCACTGGTTTTCTATCACATTTTAAAGCTTCTTAGCATTACTTGCAGCAGGGAACTGTCTGGGCTTCATTGACTGCAATTTATTTGATGCAGGGACCAGACCACTAGCTGATAGTGGTTTTTTCCTCATTACATTTCTGTATAAAAATGAGTTTGGGAAAGCAGAGACAATCTAAAAATCCAAATCTCAAAGGATTAAAAGAAATATTTTTCTAATTATGATTTTATCAGTGAAGTCTCAGAGGTTTTATTGCACAGAGCCAGAACCTGCTAAAATCCAGATTAACTATGTTTAAGCATACATAATTAGGCTGGAAAATGGCCTTAAGCTTATAATCATAAAAATATTATTCAATCACCTTTTCTTTACACTGGAAAGCATCCTATAAATTGAATGAAGAAAATATGAAACCCTTAATGTCCCATTCTTATCCACTCATAAAACAAAAATTTATGTCTCTTAAATTTCTGGGTATGCTGAGCTGCAAGATATATGGGAAGATTTCAGCCATCATCCAGGCAAGCACATTGTCACCTCAGTACTTCAAGATTGGGATAATAGGGTCAGTAGCCTGAAATTAGAAGGTAAGGAAGCCAAGTAACTGGAATTCCTTTCTAGGGAAGGGATCATTGACAAAGTAACTGGAACAGGCACACAAAAAAACATGACTCACAAATTAAATGCTCATCAGCCCTTGATCAATGTTCAGCCAGTCCCCAAGCAGCAAGCAGGCACCCCTCCAGACAGCTCTCCCCAGTTTATATTCTAAGCATGACATTAACTGGTATGGAATATCCCTTTGGTAAGTTAAGTTCCTCTGTCCTGGCTGCATCCCCTCCCATTTTCTTGTGCACCCCCAGCCTACTGGCACTGACAAGGCAATACGAGAAGTTGAGAAAACCTTGACTTAGTGTAAAAACTGCTCAGCAGCAACTAAAACATCCGTATGTTATTAACAGTATTCTTGTCCTAAATCCAAAACACAGCACTATAACTGATTCTAGGAAAAAAAAAAAAATAACACTTGTCCCAGCCAAAACCAGGACACAAACTTTGCAATACTGAGAAAACAGAGATGTGGGTCTAATACCAGTCAATGTTCTGGGAATTCCTAACGGAATTGTCTCCCTTTTTGCATCACGGAACAAGGAGTAGATGCTGGAAAAGCCTGCCCTCCATCATAGAATCCCCTAACCCTAGCTTCCTCCCTAGTAGGAAACTAGCATGAAAAAGCTGGGCAAGCACACAGCTGCTTTAATTCTAAAGGCAGAGAATTTCACACACATTCAGAAGATGAGAAGATCTTCTTGCCATACTGAAGATCTGGTACACCACGGTTGTCCCTTCAACAGGCTCATTAATCTTCAGATTCTGTTTGACAGTAAATATGAAGTAGTTTCATACATGCTTCTACAGGAAGGATACAGGCCCTCTGAGGAGGAGGAGTTGCCCTTTATGGCAGAAAGCAGCTGGAACAGATGAAGTTTTGCCTGGGGACAGATGATGAGGGCCTCCATAGGAATATCAGCAGCAATAGCAAAACTAAGGAATGCTAGGAATAGTCCTGTGCTGAGTGGAGCAGAACCCCTAGTGATGAAGGACAAAAAACACTGAGGTGCACACTATTTTCTTCATCTCCTCCTTTTTTATAGCTAGGATTGCCCCTATGACCTTTAGACCAATGGCAAAGTCTGAAGAAATGTAAACTTGCCCCTGATAGAGCAGGATCAACTTAGAAGCATTTAAATGAGCCAGACATGCACAAGTCCATTGGACCTGACAGAATACACCCTTGAGTACTAAGGGAGCTAGCACTGTGAGACCACTCATTATCATCTTTGGAAGGTCATGGTGATGGGGGAAGTTTCCTGAGTAACAAAAAAAAGCAAATGCCACTCCTGTCTTCAAGAAGAGCAAGAAGGAAGATCCAAAGAGCTACAGCACAGTCAGCTTCACTGTATTCCCTTAAAAGGTGATAGCTCAAATCCTCCCAGAAACCATTTCTAACCTTATTAAGCACAAGTTCGTCATTGGGATTAGAAAGCGTAAATTTGTGAAGGAGAAATGGCTGAGCAGCCAACCCTTTTTGATGAGGTTACTGGCTCAGTAGACAAGTAGAGAGAAGTGGATGCTCTTTGTCTTGACTTCAGCAAGACTTTTGACACCATCTCCCATTACATCCATGACAAATTCTTTCTTCTTCTCTAACACAATTTTTTCTCACTCACTCTCTCAAAGATACGCAAATTGATGTGTTGAGATTTTATCTACAAATTATGAAAATGATTTCCCGTCAAAGTGATTTGGCCTATTTTGTTCAGATTACCCCTTAACCTTGAAAGTGAAGATTAAGTTATGGGCATATTCATACTGGAAATTGACAGTCGTGAAAGACTATCTGTTTATTTTGTCCATAGGTTCAGCCATAGTTTCAGCGTGGCTTTCAGCTTGCATTTGTGCTTGCTGTTAGCAGATGGACTACATGTCAGAAGATCTGAGAATTAAGGTGGCATAATAAAGCTGATGACAAAAAAAAAGATAATCAAGAAAATATGTATTTTCAACAGGAACTAGCTTACTGTGAGCTTGTAAATAAAATAAAAAAGGCAGTACTGACATGTAACACAGAATAACTGATACTGAAACATCAATAGAACAGCAGCAATGTTTTAAGAAATACCCCAGATTTTTTTATTAATCTAATATACTTTATCTGTAAAAATAAAGCTGCATTAATTTTGATAATTAAGGAAAAGTCTTCTATGTTCAAACATTACAGTTCTCTATTTTGTATCATAAAGGCTGGGTTTTACTCTTTCATATCACAGATGTTGTATTCATATAATGATCCTACATGCTACATTATGCCGACAACTTTGTTACACTTGCCACACTGACTGAATCATGCACACTTCAGAAAACCTCAGAAGAAACACTTTTTTTATTCTGAAACTTCTGAAAGTGACATAATCAATGGAGTGAAAAATATGGATGAAGAACAGAAAATTGAAAAGTTTTAAGAGGTTGGTGCTGATTCGGAGAATACTCCAGTAACAAACTCGCCAACAAAGTTTTAAGTTGACAAGCAGATATTCTTTATTGAGGTGCCAGGAGACACGGGGGATAGCTCCACCTAACGTGTGCCTCTGTATTGCTACACAAGCCATCCTTATATATCCGCTGGGAATACATATATATTCATGAGGCTATGTATGGATTATATCATTTTCCAGAAAGTTCCCTGCAGGAGTACAAATATGTAGTGGTGGTCTCTGAGGGTCGTTTACTTCTTCCAACAATCTTCATCACTTCTGGCAGCCTTTGAAGCACGTAGTAGATATTTATACAAGCTTAATTGGTTCGTTAACACCATAGACATCCAACCTGTCCTTCTACTTCTCAGTCAGTTTAACTGCAGCCGATCCTGGAGCCCTGCCATTCCCAGATATTCCTTACCCTTATGTCCTGTTCTTCTAGCCCTTTTCCTTACACTCATTTTGTGCTAAGGTCATTAGGGTCTAAAACTACGTCAACTACAATGGTTTATCTTACACAAGAATTCTCAGTATGTTCTCTAGCTGTACTTTGTTTTTTTTCTCTGTGAATCATGCACCTCAGTAATTTTCCATTGCTACTGTTACAAAGCCATCAAACTTAATATTACTTAAAACTGATTCTAAATGTCTATATGTCTCGTTTTGTGATCTTGTGTCCCCCTTGTCTCAGTAGTTATGAGATGGTAGAAAATAGTCTAGCACTCCTGACCTTTGCCTTAAAAGTTGTAAGGAGATCAGCACTGTGGAAAATCAGAGAGTGCAACTGGAGATGAGTTTAGATAACAGGCAAGAGAGAAACACGATAATTGAAATCAGTAATGGACCCAGAAACTGAGAATAGATTCTATAAAATGGCACAATTATTGACTGAAAAAAACAACAACATTTGAGTTAGGCTTTTTGAATGAATATCTGTTGTGGTTTAAGCCCTGCTGGCAACCCAGAACCACCCAGCCGCTCGCTCACTCTGCCCCCTTCCTCCACCCCACTCCCGGGGGGATGGGGAGGAGAATCAAAAGAATGTAACTCCCATGGATTGAGCTAAAAGCAGTCCAGTAACTAAGGTATAACACAAACCACTGCTGCTGCCATCAATAATAATAATGATAAGGGAAATAACAAGAGAAGCGAATACACCCGCTCACCACCCTCCAGCCGATACCCAGCCTGACCGAGCAGTGATCTAATCCTTCCGGGTAACTGCCCCCAGTTTATATAGTAGGCATGATGTGCTGTGATATGGAATACCTCTTTGGTCAGTTTGGGTCAGGTGCCCTGTCTCTGCTTCCTCCCAGAATCCCCTCCTCCCTGGCAGAGCATGAGGCTCAGAAAGTCCTTGGTCAGAGTAAATGTTACTGAGCAACAACTAAAAACATCGGTGTTATCAGTGCTGTTCCCAGGCTGAAAGTCAAAACCACAGCACTGCACCAGCTACTAAGATGGAGAAAAAAATGACTGCTACTGCTGAACCCAGGACAATGTCCAAGATATTTCCACTTGTTTCCCTAAGAATAGGTCTGTCATCTGTACAGTTAAATGCTAGTTTGAAGAAAGTAGATGTGGTACATGGGAGGAGATTTAGTAATCTTCATTTTAGCAAATACCAAATTTCAATTTAAAATTGAAGTTGAAAAGGAGTGGAAGATATTGAAGGGAATAAAATGACATCCTAGCTTCCATCATGTGATTTTTCAATTATTTATATAATTCATATAATCAGTCATTTAGATACTCTAAAATGCTGTTAAAAAGCAACACATTTTAACTATGTCAACTATTACAAACCCACAGTCTATTAGGCATTTGAAAGTCAACTTGAAGATGCAGTCGACAACTAAAATTGCATCTTTTCATAACCTACTCTTATTTCAGGCTTTTTAAGGCTTTTTAAATGTAAGACACCTGCTTTCAACATGGCAGAGAAATAGGAAGTTATAAGTAGCTGAAAAAAAAAATGTCCATGGGCTACAGGGGAATCTCTTCTGTGGATCACTTCTCCTCCTCCTTCTGCATTGACATTGGTGTCTGCAGAGCTGTTTTTCTTGCATATTTCTACTCTTGTCCTCCGGCTTCTGTTTTCCTTTCTTAAATATATTACCCCAGAGGTGCTACCGTTGTCACTGATGGGCTCAATACTGACTAGTGGCGGGTCCTTTTTGGATCCTGCTGGCATTGGCTCCATTGGATATGGGGGAAGCTTCTGGCAGCTTCTTACAGAAGCCACACCTGTAGCCCCCTTGCTACTAAAGCCTTATCATGCAAACCCAGTACATTCCAGCCCTTGCCTCTCAAATATTTAAGAATTATCATTAAAATGCACATTCATCATGCAATCTTCACAAACTTCACCTACATTAACAAAAATGATTTCCTGCACCAAAATCACAATAACATCATCACAACATCAAGAAAAGTGAATAATTTACAATCCACCCCTTATCCCTTCACCACAAATATAACAACCAAAACTCTCCATAATCATTCTGCTCTGCCCCCTCTAGCTGCATTCAGTTCATGTTTTGCCCATTACCTCTCTGATTACTGTCCTTATCTTGACCCACAAGCCTTTTTTATACTGTTTCTCCCCTGTCCTGCTCTGGAGGGCAAGTGAGAGGTCTGTTTTTTTGGGCACCTGGACTCCAGACAGGGTCAACCCACTTCAATAGCTAAGGCATTTGGTATATAACAAGGAGTGGTAGCCATTTCATACACACTGCTCAATATGCTATATGTATATATAGCACATTCAAAGTATCATAGGACATGGCCAAAGGTCTACCCAACCCTACAACATGCATGCCTTTTGTACATGTAATGGATGGTAATTTCCTAGCCATACTGACAAAATTTTTGCTTCATAAAGTACCTTTCTGGCTAAAAAATTATATAGCATATTCTCAGTTCTCAGAAATTAAACAAGATTAAGATACACTAAAATTAAAAAAAAAAAAAAAAAGTTCAGGTTAAACAAGATGTGCATAGTTTCAATCTTCAAAGCATTAAGAACTTTTACTAATAATATATACAAATGCAAGTATTTTTATGAAATACATTGCAGCTGTTTAATGCACAAAACTGAGGTTGATTTTTCTCTAGAATTGATAAACATGTTCAGCATGAGAATCAGCCTGATGTTCATAAAACAGAGCTGAATACCTTAGGCCTGCCTGAGGTGGCTAAATTTTTAATCACATTGGAAAATTCATCTGTCTATTTTTATTAGCACATAATACTGCAGCAATTCCCGGAGAATGTAAAATGATAAATGTATTAAAGTGACACAGGATAGTGACATTCTGAAGACTTTAGACCATTTTGAAGACCACCCTTGATAATCAGACAATTTTAAGGCTTCAGTAACCTCAACTCCACTCAGGTCAAAGTCTAGTTGATTATAAAATAAAGATTGGTAGTAAAATAAGAATTTATTTATATTTAAAATTTAATTGCAATTTGCTGACACTTCTGCTGCAGGTTTCTTCCTTCATCATGACAGTTACTAAAGTACAAAAGCACAAAAGTACTGCTTGCTTTAGGCTGAAGTTGTGGGTTTCAGTGGAAACCTGAACATGAAGGAAGACAAAAT
Source organism: Bolborhynchus lineola (assembly GCA_025448015.1). Lineage (NCBI taxonomy): Eukaryota > Metazoa > Chordata > Aves > Psittaciformes > Psittacidae > Bolborhynchus > Bolborhynchus lineola. The sequence continues at coordinate 3,876 of JAOEHX010020652.1, read as the reverse complement.
GTTCTGCTCCAAATAGGGGGCTAAACCCCACAGGCTTCTACATTCAAGTGCCTAGAAATTGTATATAATTTCAAAGTTGTGATTCTGTTACATTCTGTAGTACTCTAGTCTAGTTCTTATGCAGTCAGTTCTAATTGGGTTCATAAAGTGAAATCATGTGAGAAAGAAATGAGAAACTAAGAATAGGTCATAGCAAAAAGCCAAAGGTATCAGAAGAGAGCAGCAGTGTTCTAAGCTTTTACGTCCATGATCCAGAAGACCATAATTTTATTTAAGCACAAAAGAATATCAGTTCATAGAAGCCTTTTGAATCATTATTTAACCTGTTGACACTCTTTATAGCTCATTTTGAAGCTGCTTTCCTATCATTTCACTTCTTTTAGCACTATGGGTGCATCTTCCTCCATAAATGATCTGAAAGAAAAAATCAACTTTAAAAGCAAATATGCAACTCATTTAAACTTTGTATTTACTTTGAAAGAACTATTTCAATGTGCAGAGTGCATCAGTGAAAGAGATGTAGTTTCTTTTCTAAATTAAATCTTAAGTCTGAGAAATCAAAGTTTACGCTGCATTTAATCTGAGGAATCAAGTATACAAAACTCAAAAGAACTTATGAGGCAATATGGCATTGCCTGAGGCCTTTGGTACACAAAATCTCCTTGGAAGTTTTCAAGACTCATCTGAACAAAGCTATGGCTGACCCAACCTTGCTGCAAATCAGAAGTTGCGTGAGTACCACCACTGGTCCCTTCTAACCATACAAGGTCTGTGATTGAATAAAATAAATCTGAGCACTGTAAGCTACTGCTGACATTGGCGCTATCCAGGAAAAGAGAAATTATCAATGATGATGATTGGAAGGAACCCAAGGGTGAGAATGGGACATGTAGTGCTTCAAATATCTCTATTTTTTTAATTGTCTCACTATGGCTCAGACTCCTTGTCCTATTAAATCAGAAAAGAAAATGCCAGAAATTAATTAGTACTTAGTTTAACTCAATTACCAAATCTAGCAGAAACAAAGTCATTTTCCCTTTGAGAACAGAGCCACCTATAGCGCATTGCCCAGATGTTCATGCTCTGGTTAAAGGAAAGCTAAAAATGTGTTTTGGTGATCATGAATAGCATAGTGGTCTTTAATTTCTTGTGTTCCATCTCACTATTGCAAGACACAAACCATGGCAAATATAGTCTGAATTATAGCATACTGTCTTGACACATATCTTGAATTGTATTTTCAGTAGGGTCTTCTGTACAAAACTTTGAATTTTGTAGCAGGTATGAATCAAATTCAGCCCAGCAGCAACATAAATCCTTTTGGAAAACTTGATGACATGCCAGGGTGCTTTTCATACAAGTAAAATGATGTTTAAAATATGATCAGCCCTCCTGTTCTGGTGGACACTAGCATTATTTACCTAAATTTAACTTTGTTGCTGTTGCAAAGCAGCGACTGCAGCCATTCAGGAATACTTAATACTCCAAAAATCAGCAAAGCATAAGTGCTGACAACATTGCCACTTTTAGAACAACCTTTACAAAAAAGCATGCTTGTTAGAATTTTCAGTGTCTGATCTGCCCAATGAAATGCAAATGCTCTGGTTTATGGTCTCCTCTGCCTGTCAGCCATGACCTTTAAAGGTGAAATTTAAATCAGCAATGTTTTTCAATAAAATTATCAATATTACCTTGCATTATCCTAAAAGATCAAGAACTGCTAATTCTCCTATTTATAGAAATGTAGCTTGTTGCGCAGAAATATTACAAGACCTGATGCAGAAAAGAACAACTTAAAGTGGGATCTAAAGCTTACTGAAGTGAACAGAAGTATCTGAAAATACTTTTACTTATGTGCCTGATCTGTATAAAACTGACCTTTCATTTTCCTGCAAATTTTATATCTGTAAAAGTAGACTGCACGATCCAGCTAGTCACAAGTATTGTTACGTAAATCCACTAGGTATACTGGTGATAATTACGCATGTAAATAGTTCTACAGTGACTTTAAATAAGCACCTTTGAAATGTGATCTATATTTGACTTCACAAAGGACAAACAGAAAAAAATTAAAGTCATGATCAGGTCTGGAGAACTGAGCTTCTTTTTCCCCATTTTATCCTTGACCTCTATGTCCAGTGAATATGTCAATGCATGGGTAGTAGAAGCTCAGTTGATAATCTCTGCAAACATTACTTCTTTCAATAAAACAGATTTCCAATATTGCAAGCTTATGTGAAAAGCCCATCATATTTTCCTACATACCTCACCATCAGAACAGTGTCCACACTGACTCCCTATTTTGCACATAATTTTACTATATCTTAAATCTAAAAGTGATCATATAAAAGCAAGTATATTTCTGTATTTTCTACAATTTGGGTACTTTCTCTTTTAAAGGAACATGTCTCAGATATTTTCTTGGCATTTCTTTTGAATTCAATATATCCTTCTAAATAGCTTATCTTTTTCTTTATTGCATTTCACAAAATTTGAAGTATCTTTAAGGGTGAGAAGGAGTATGATTAATGTCTATAAATACATCATCAGAAGCACAAACTCTGGGAGGAAAAAGAAACCTACTTAAGCTAAAGAACATTTTTTGGCGCAGGAACAAACGGTTCTCTGTTAATGAATACATGTATGCTTGAACATAGAGGTTTAATCTACTTGAAGAGTGAATTCCGGAATAACTTTTCAAGTGACAGAAGGGGGAAAACACATAATTGGCGTTAAAAATTAAGTTTCTATCAGTGCATGAAAGAGATCAGGTAGAATGGCTATCTGCAACAGCAGGAAAGTTGGGGGCTCTCAGTGACCCAAGTGGCCAATACTTTGTGTATTTTCCTACTCTTTTTGTCAATAAAATTAAACAAGAAAACTTTCGACACTGAAGTATTAGCACTGCAAAACCTGGAAAGCTCTTCACAATGAGAGATGTTTATATTACTTTTAACCCAGTAAAAACAGGGGTTTTTTTACACAGAATTTCATCTCATTGTAAAAAAATTATCTTCTGGCATTTTCCATCCCAAATAATGATGAATGACACCAGTAGAACCAAGATGGGAATCATTTTTTATTTGTGTAATTTTATTTAGATGAAATGTGTATTAAAACCACACACATACAGCACTGAAAGCAAGAATTTGAGAGGATGATAAGGTATTAATTTGATTTAAACATTCTGTGCTCAGCATCTTCCTGAAAAGAAAAAATAATTTCCTCAAGATACCAGGTGCTGTTGGATTATGGACAAGCCACTGCAAATTACCGGGGCAATAACCTGGGATGGAACTTTGAATGAAATTTTCCTTCAACAGCATACTGATTACATTTGATTGATTTGACTAATCAAATTTTGTGTGAGCCCTTCTCTCTAACAAAATCTGATATTATCTCTGTCTCTATCCAGCAGTTTTAAGGGGGAAAGTGCGGCTGATGCTTTATATCCTACTGCTGCCATTCAAACTCTTTCGTCTATCTACTACTTCCTATTCAGGAATCATAGAATCATAGAATAGTTAGGGTTGGAAAGGACCTTAAGATCATCCAGTTCCAACCCCTCTGACATGGGCAGGGACACCTCCCATTAAACTATGCCACCCAAGGCTCTGTCCAACCTGGCCTTGAGCACCACCAGCAATGGAGTTTTCACAACTTCCCAGGGCAACCTGTACCAGTGCCTCACCACTCTTACAGTAAAGAATTTCTTCCTGATATCCAGTCTAAACTTCTCCTGTTTAAGTTTGAACCCATTACCCCTTGTCCTATCACTACAGTCCCTTATGAAGAGTCTCTCCCCAACATCCCTATAGGCCCCCTTCAGATACTGGAAGGCTGCTATGAGGTCTCCACGCAGCCTTCTCTTCTCCA